>JAXQQM020072550.1:0-88423 GCA_034641835.2 Pinus albicaulis
TTAGGAATGTATTCATAATGTTCTCAATGTGCTCTTCCAAAAATATCTTCCTTCAAGACATTCTATACTTTTTCTTCGACACATATCCAACCCTTACTCAATGTAAGCTTGGAGGGAAAAAAAAGAAGACTAAAAAGTCAATCTTTACCATCACAATAATATTATCCACAAATTAATTCCAAACAAAACTTTTAATATAAAAATTACATGAATAATAGATTACAAAGAAAATGATCTAAAAATATATCAATGCAAATATTTGTTAGCTTGATATTAACTCTTACAAACTTATCGCTTTTAAGTAGACAAATTTACTAGGTTTCCAATGGTATGTATAAACAATTGTTGTCCATTTAAAAATACATAGGAAGGAAGAACAATTTTGATTCTCTAGTAAGATCTAAAGAGAAAGTCTTTCTCCTCTACTAAATGTGACATTTCTAATAAAAATAATATTAACTAAATCTTTTTACTACCAATAATAATATTTCGTTCTCATTATTTCATATATATATATATATATAATACTAAGTATTTTTAAAATTAGTTTTATATATAGAAAAATTGATTTAAAAATCACATAAATTTTAAATAAATTTAAATTTTTACTATTATTATCATTCGTTTATGGTTTATTAATTTATTATTATATTTTAGATATATATATTCCAATCAACAAGTGTCACCCAATCAGTGTTATGGACATCCATACCCAGAGGAAAAACACAAATAAAAAAAATCAGTTGTACTGAAAATATAAAAATAGAAAGTTATGGACTAGGATTGAACTGTATATTGACAAGTTTTAAAAAGCTCAGTTTTAAAAAATATCATAAATTATAAAATAGTAATACTGAGTTAAAAGACGGGGTAATTAAGAAATTAGTTTAATGGATAGTGATTAAAAGATTGGTTAGACCTAAATTTGAAAACAACGGTCCGAAAAAACAAGCATGGCGAGCATGGTTTAATGGATGGCAATTAAAAGATAAAAAAACAAGCCTCACGAGCATGGTTTAATGGATGGCAATTAAAAGGTTGGTTTAATGGATAGTGATTACAAGAATCGTAAAACATAAATTTGAACCCAACGGTCCAAAAAAAAGCATAAATCTCACTAATCTCGTGGTCATTATATACTCGAGCGCCTGATGAATGAAGAATGAGAGGGATAACTAATTGTAATGAATGAAGAATGAGAGGAGGAAATTCACGAACGAAGAGGAGGTGCGTGATGAGAAGAGGAGGTGCGTGATGAATTAGGAAGGCGAGGGATCGGTGATTGTGATGAATGAAGAATTAGAAGAAGATATTCACGAAAGAAGAGGAGATGCCTCATGAATTGGAAGGATCAATGATTGTGATGAATGAAGAATGAGCGCTGGAGGAAGAGGAGGTGATCGAAATTTTTGCAGTCCCAAAAAAAACAGTAGGGGGATGGACTGGATTATTTATGGAGATGGTAATTTTCCGTTTCCTTTAAATTGTTTGTCTATTTGTTTATAATTAATTCCACAGAAAAAATGGTTATGCAGCGAAAGGCTGTAGGTGATTGAGTAATTTTCTGTTCCTTTAATATGTGTGTTTAATTCATTTTAGAGAGACATTTGTGTAACTTGACAAATTTTTTTCTCTCTTCAATCTACAGGTTAAGCATGGGTGTTCTTTCTCTCTCAAGCACTCTTATGTTAAGTTAAAGTTGTCTATATTATTTAGCGCTCCATAAATCTTCTGTATAGCGTTGTATGCATGAATGTCATGTGTAGTGTTGTGGTATAAATGTAGTGTGCAATGTGTCGTGTGCAAATGTTTGGTTTGTGTGTCTGTGCATTTGTGGTAATTGAGAGAGAAAGACCAGGCTCAGGAGATTCAATATGCACTGGTGGTTGAAGGGCCAACTAATGAAAAAATTGTGCTTTCAGAGTGAGTTGTTGTAACCTTGTACTCATGGGAGTATTTTCTTGAATTATTTTTTAAATTCATTCCTCAACCTCTTTTATGTTTCCTTTTCTGATGGGTTGGGATTTTCTATACACGAGCTGGAGCAGAGTGTCCAATGCTTTTGGAGCAGAAGAGCTAGGGAAAGGTTTCCAATGCTTTCGGAGCAGAGTAGCTTGAGCATCGTTTCCAATGCTTTTGCAGAAGAGAATGAGAAGTTTCGAGGGCTTTGCAACCAGCAGTTTTCACAGTTTCAATAGCAACAGAAAGATTAGGTTAGTATTCTTTGTGAATGTCCTTGTTCTCCCTTGTTTCTTGTTTCTTGTTGCACTTTACGAATATCTCTATGATATATTTACAGAACATGTTCATTGTAGAATAGTTACGCAAATTGAAACAGGTTTAGTCATCTATGTCGGTCTGTGTTCACCTCTGCGTTGAGGATGTTGACATGTGAGGTGTTGGGTGGTTTTCCATGTAACAAGTCATGTAGCCATAAATATTTTTGGATATTGACCCAGTTGTCTCTCCAAACCCCAATTCAGCTCTTCCTTTTGTCATTTAATGCCTCCAATTGTCCTATATCCATAATAGTTCCATAACCAGATGAATCTGGAGTTTCTTAAATAGTACTAGCACCAGTCATGGAACCACTCATTTACGTAAAACTACCATTAGCTTCTCCTTGAGTAGCATATTATGGGTGAGTATATTTAGCAGGAGATTGAGAAGGTGGTTCATTGAGTTGGGAGGCACCGCTCAAAGCCTTACACTGCAAAACCCTACAGAGTGGGATATATAGATTTGTGACAGACTGAGCCCTCTCTGTTGATAATTGTGCAATTTAGAAGTGACAGCAAGAAGAAACCCCGAAAATTCCCGCGTAGGGCTTATATGGAAATAAATGTTTGCTACATAGCATGCATATCTACATAGCTACATTCACGGGATTGATTTATTTATATTATGTACCCAATTCCATTAGCATTCACCAGATTGTTTTATTTGTATTATGTAATAAATTCAATTTTACACCTAGCTTGACCCTAATTTTGCTATGGGTTATAACGGATTCCCACTGTGATGCTTGATGCTTAGTGGAAGGAAATTGAACATAGGAGCTCAATTTTTGTTGCCTTGTGAATTGATTCCAGTGGTTCATATTAAATTTCAACGATATTAGTGCGTTGCATTCGGTTGTAATTGTAGATAGTAAATTTCTAAAGTTTTGGTGGACGACAATGTGCAATTGCCAACAATTAGTCAGTTTATGCAGAGTCTTTCTATTTACATGCATAACATGGGACAAGTACATGTACAAGTTTAGTGTGATGTTTAGTAGAAGGCAATACTAATTCTGTTTTGATAAGTTCAATCTATGAGCTATGCCAATTAGTAGTTTTGAATGTGAGTTTATTGGAAATTGTATAGGATAAATGTTGAAAGGCGTGGTTAGTAGTGAAGAGAAGGTCATAAGTAGTTATGAGATGAACCCAAAACATATGCAATAGTAGACAATCAGAATGTCATGATGATGAGATCAAACAATGATACAACTTTGACAACGATCGCCTAAAACAAGTTTCAGGTAATCAAAAGATTCTTTTTTCCTCTCTCTTGTTTATTAATTACATTAAGAAGTTTTATTAATTATATATCAACCTTTATTTTTTCTATTATTTTTTCTATTAAATTTACACTGTAACATTTATTTTTACTAAAAAAATATATTTATATTTATGAAAATATGTGTTAATGGTTAATCATTATTTTATTTTATATTTTAATTTGAAAAATAAGGATAAAATTTTTCATTCCTTACGCTTGTTGTGCCATTTTCTGACCAAGAAGACATAATATTTCCTTCGAGCCCAAACAGAGTATTAGGTAGTGAATATCCATACCTTACCCCACCCTAGAGTTAGAACCCGATAGATTTGGAATTTTATTTATTCAATTTTATTAATAAAAGCATGCTATTGTTATAGAAGTTAAAAGTTACCATATGTGTTTTTTTAATTATTTATTTTCAATATGTTAAATTTTATTGTTATTATATTAAATTTGTTAATTATATTATATTTTGATAGCTTTATTTAATAATATTGTATTAATGTTTTTTTCTTGATCTTTATATATAATATACAAAATAGATATTTTTTTTTAATAATAAGTTTAATTATGTTACAAGTTATTAGGAAGGATTTGTATTCTAACAATATCATTTCAGTGTTTTCTTGAGTGAGTCTGAGTTGTGTTCCTTCTGTTCATAGTTTTCATGACCTTTAGTTTTTATAGTAACTCCAATATGCAAAAACATAAATATACCATGTTATTATAATAATAATTTATAAACATGTTTTAAACATCTTCCCAATATACACACAAATCATAAAATTACTTTTATTCACATAAATCATTTAACATTTTTCAATGTTTTAAACATCTTCCCCATATACACACAAATGGCAAAGTCACACTTATTCACTTAAATCATTTAAAATTTTTACAATGTTTTAAACATCTTCCCCATATACACATAAATGGAAAAGTCTCTCTTATTCACTTAAATCATTTAAAATTTTTACAATGTTTTAAAAATCTTATTTACATAAATTATATAACAATTATAACCTAAATTTATTTATATTTTATTTTTATTTTTTTTAAATAAGATTTTGATTTTATTTATTTATATATTTTTATTATAACTATGTTATTATGATATTTGAAGTATACTATATTTTTCCTTCCTTTCATATATATATAAATAAATAAGTATATTTCAATATTTTTATTGATATTTTTATAAATTTAAATAAAATACTAATATATATTTCTAGAGTGTTTGCAAATATTTAAATATTTTTATTATTTATTTGTATGAATTTATTATATCTAAACTTTTATGTATTGGTTTTATTATTTATATACAATATATATATATATTTTTGAGTGCTTGCTTACATATATAAATTTATGAAAGTATTTTGGTTATAATGTATGTTTTGGATTTTTTATTTTGTATGTATATGAATGCATTGTTTTGAGAATTGAAATAGTGTCTTTATTAGTTGCATTGTCATAGTTAGAATATATTTGTTGTGTTTTTTTATTTTTGAATTTATCAATGAACGAGATGTATACTTCTATATGTTGTGTGTGAATGTATTATTGAGATTTTTTGCATTATTTGTATGTACTTGTTTGAATTGTTTACTCTTCTATGTTGATGAATGTCTCATTTTGCATGTTTTTGACTATTCTTTCATTGTTTATTTGTATGTATATGTGTGTATTTCTTGAGTATGCCTTGAATGTTAGAGTAGCTGTTTTAGTGTTTCTATGTATATACATTTAATTATTTTTAAGAGTTGGTTGTATTATCTTGGATGTTTTTCAGTATTCCTTCTTTATTTTCTTTGTGTGTGTATCTTTTCAGTATTCTTTCATATGAATATTATTTACTTGTATGTGTATGAATGTATTATTTGTTGTATTTTTATGAGAATTATTTTACTTTGTATGTACTTGTTTGAATTGTTTACCCTTCTATGTTGATGAATGTCTGACTTTGCATGATTTTGACTATTTGATTTTGAATATTCTTTCATTTTTTATTTGTATGTATATGTGTGTATTTCTTGGGTATGCCTTGAGTAGTGGTTTTAGTGTTTCTATGTATATACATTTAATTATTTTTAAATGTTGGTTGTACTATCTTGATTTTTTTTCAGTATTCCTTCCTTATTTGCTTTGTGTGTGTATCTTTTCAGTATTCTTTTGTATGGATATTCTTTACTTGTATGTGTATCAATGTATTAGTTTTCGTATTTGTATGAAAATTATTTACTTGTATGAGCTTTATATGTATATGAATCAATTATTTGTTGCAATTGATGTGTCTTTTTTACATGTATTCATTGTGTGCGTATGAATCTACTCTTTGCTACCTTTGTATGTGACTTATTTATTTGTATTTTTTGTATGTGTATGAATGCCTTCTTCATGTGTATATGAATATATTATTTGGTAATGTGTATTATTTCCTTGTATTCTATGTATGTGTATGAATGTCTTCTTCATGTGTGTATGAATCTACATTCCAACATGTCTTCTTTATTTGTATTCTTTGTATGTGTATGAATATATTCTTCATGTGTATGAATCTATTCTTGGCTACATTCCTACCTGTGTCTTGTTAACTTGTATTTTTTGTATGTGTAAAAATGTATTCTTCATGTGTATATGAATCTATTCTTTTCTACATTTGTATGTCTTCTTTGTATGTGTATTTGTAGGAATCTTTCTTTATTACTATTGTATATATATTATTTTCATGTAAATATATTAGTGTGATATGTGAGAATATATTTTTTCAATTTTTATTTATATGATTATAAATATACTATCATTATTTCTACGTATTAATATATTATTTTGAATATTGATTTATAGATATATTAGTTTAAATAATAACTTATAAATATATTAGTTTAAATATTTGTTAAATTATTATTATTATTATTGTTGTTGTTGTTGTTTTTTTTTTCTTTTTTTTTTCTTTTATTGATATTTTAATTAATTTATTATTATTGTTATTGTTATTATTTATCTTTTTTCTATCTAAACTTTGATAATTTTAAATTGGAAAATAATATACTTACTACAATAACAGTAAAAAATAAATAATATTATCCCACAAGTTACAACTCAATCAACCATTATCATGTTATAAAGTATCATGAAAATCATGAAGCTAATAAGAAAAAGAACAATAACATAACATTTATAACAACATTTCCCTGATGTGGGTGTTGAATAGCAGGTCATCAGTGGAGGTGTTGGAGAGAAACATGTGGTATTACCACTTGCAAGCACCTGATCATTGTAATCCTCCCATAAATTCGATAGCAGGCGATGATATGATGTCTTCTCCTCCCTCGAGCTGCATTTACTATGCGTGATTTCCAGCTTCCATGGCTTTCATGCTTGCCGGCTTCTATTATGCCGCAAATGCCTTTAATTCTCCTTGGCACCCCCACTCTTCTCCTCAACTTCATCTTTTCTCCCACATTGTTCTCAAGACCGACATTCGTGCTAGCCATTCCTCACCCTGTAGTGACGCAGAGATCACTACTCCACATGACCATTTTCAGCCCTCTCCACTTTGTGCCCAGACCTTGTTCCCTACCCGCCCAGCCTTCTCCTCTTCGCCATCTCAGTCCTCCGAGAATTCAGGTTATCACTCAGGATTCCACAGGCAGACCATGATCTTTAGGTAACGAATGCGCTACAGATGTGGGGGCGGTGGTAGAGGCGGTGAATGAAGGAGCAGTAGTGGTTCTCACAATGGTAGAGGTGGTGTAGGAAGGGGCAGTAGTAGTAGCAGAGTCGATTGGGCTTATTCGCCATCAATAAGAAATAAGGCCAATTTTCAGTTCAGTAGCGCCTTGGACAAGCCGCACATCACAAAAATGATTATAGTGGTATTTTAGGAAGAGCCCTCCGATGCTGCTAGCTCTGGCTCCCGGAAGCGTAGGCGGAAATCAACTATCTCGGTACAGCCTCCCCCTGCTACCAGAAAGTCCACCGCCCTTCCGGTGAAGCCAAGCCTCAGAACGTCTAGTCCTCCCCCTGCTACCAAAAAGTCCACCGCCCATCCGGTGAAGCCAAGCCTCAGAACGTCTAGTAGTGCAGGGACGAGCAGCGACAGCTCTGCAAGTGAGGACTCGGAATGGAAACATTCCAGTTCTCCCTCCTCTTCAGAACACTTAGCCCCAGATCATGAAAACAAGGTTGCGGATGCCCTGGATGAAGACTACAGCTGCCCTATCGTGGAAGAAATTCCACCACCTGATGGCAAACAACTTGACAACTAGTAGGTTCATGGGCCTCTTTAACTCTTTTTGGTTTTTTGGCTTTACCATCAAAGTAGCTATGGAAAAGCTATCTGTTTCAGTCATGCTAGCTCTTTCTGTATTTTTAGTTTCTTGTTTAGAACAATGTATGCTGGTTTCTTGCTTATGGGCAAAACTTTTGAGTCGGTTTCCCGGTCATGGGCAACTTATATTTTGGATTTTCTGAACTTGCTTCCCTCCGGCATTTGCTAGTTTTGCAATCTGGAGGAGAAGACGGCTATGTACATTATGTGCCATTATAATAGATTAAACTTACTTATAAAAAAAATATTTATAACAACATCAATTTATAATAACACATATCAATTAACTATTTAATACTAAAATCAATACAATAAATAAACTCAATTAATTTTAATTAAAAATTTTCATTAATTTGACTTATTTATAATTTTATTTCTCATAATACTATAATTTAATAATATAGGGAAATAATATTAATTCTAATTTTTTGTTTAGAATATGAATGGTTTTAAATATAATAAAAAATATAAATACTTATTAATTTTATACTAATTAATGTATAAAATAATTTTAATTATCAACATCATAATATTTATACTCAATCTTAAACACATGCATAAAATAATATTAATTCTAAAATTAATTACACTTATGTGTGAACATGTCACCTTGTGAGTCATTATGTGTAATGTTTGTGGCTATGTGTATGTTTGTGTGCATCCCATCTTTGTTGTGTGCATGTTTGCATGTGAGTGACTATGCCTGAATGCCAGGATTGTGTGGGTGTGAGTATGTGGCTAGTCCCATGCCAATGATGAACGGTTTTTTGGGTCATATAAGCTCTCACCTTCATTTAGTTAACCCTATTAATAGAGATTTTACATATCAAAATTAAGATGAGCTTTCTATATATAGATTTTTGGTTTATTTAAAACATAACATTAATTTGGAAATATTAAAATATTTTTTTTTAATAATATTTTTTTTATATTAAGAAGATATAAATTTTATAAAACAATATTTATCATTATTTGAAATTTAAAATATAATAATTAAATAAATTGAAAATTAAATTAATGATAAAAATAAACTAACATAATTATAAAAATATTTAAATTTAATTATTAAACATTATTTAGAATTTAGAATTTGAAAAATTATATATATATATATATATTATAAAAATAAACTAGCATAATTTCAGCAATTGTATCAGTATGGATTATTATCATGTTTTATTATAAAAAGTATAAATATCAATAATACGTTATTATGTTTATCATTGATAATTATATAAGTAAAAATATTATGATGTCGATAATTAATTAATATGTTTTTCTGAAGAACCCCAAACCACTTTAGTGTATACTCACCCAGGGAAATGTTTGAGCATATAGTGTTGGTAAAGGAAGAAAAGCCCAAAAGGAGGTTGGATGTTCAACTTAGATGCAATTATAAAACCCATGGTGCTAACATTATATGTACTTTTTTTGTTACTAAAAAATTTATGTGCCATTATAGCAGAGAGGTAGCCCATTGGCAGTGTTGTGGGTGGTTGCTTGCCCGTGTTTTTATCTTATTACATATTTTGTGGCTCATTTGACACTGTTATATATGGTCGAGGCATCACATGCCCAAAGCATGAGTGATGCAATAAAAGCCTATATCACAAGTCCTCCTAAACAAGCGAGAAAAATAACAGTAGAAGGGGATGATGACCTCAACCACCAAGCAAAGCAGGAGACTGAAGAGGAGGATTAAGAAATTTTGGTCCTCAACCGAGGCCACTCTCTCATGGCATAGTTTCTCGATAAACATACCATTAATTTTTATATTTTGATGAAGAATATCATGGTAGTAGATATCATGTATTCAAATTAATATTTCAAAATTGATTGGACTCTAGGAGATCAAGAAGGACATCGAGCTTGTCCAATTTTGAGATTCAACAAAAAAAATGTTCGTTTGGGACGAATTGAGAGGAACCTGTAGTTTCCTCGCTACTCTGAGATTCTAGGTTCCAGTGCAAAGAATCTTGCACTGGTTGAGTTCTATGAGGACTATATAGTAAATTTAATTTTCTTTAAGTATGGTTAAGTTTTGATGTTTCTTTGTCAGTTAGCATTATTATAGGTATTTTAGTAAGTGGGAACTCGATTTTAGACATTAAGGCTTACAAGGCCGAATTTGATAGACTCAAAAACTTCAGATTTTGGATAGCTTATAATGCCTTTTGATGGCCAACAAACCTTGTTTCTCACTAGGCACGTTGAGGCCACGTAATGTCTATTATGGTGTAACATGCTTTAAATTTGAATGAATGAAATGTCTATTATGGCGTAAGATTCTTTAAATTTGAATGGGTGAAAGGTCCTTTAAATTTGAATGAATGAAAGGTCCTACTAAAATTAAAAAAATAAATAATATAACGAAAAAATATTAATTTTAAAATTTTTGTAATGATAATGTTTTAAAATAACAAATAAAATAAATATTTATTAGTTTTAGTAACATAAAATTAAATTACAAAATAAATGAAATTGTCAACATAATAATATTTTTACTCAATCTTAATCAAATGCATAAAATAATGTTAATTCTAAGATTCATAAAAAATGTTATGTGTGTCGACATGTCACCTTGTTAATTAAGGTGTATAATGTTTGTATGTATGTGTAGGCTTGTGTGCACCATTTTTTTGTTGTGTGCTTGTATCCATGTAGGCTTGTGTGCACCCTTTGTTTGTTGTGTCCTTGTATGCATGTGAGTGATCGTAACTCATTGGCAATGGATTGTGAATTGCATGTGTGTGGTTAATCCCATTTCAATGATATACAGTTTTATGGGTCATATAAGCTCTCACTTTCAGGTGATTGACCTTATTAGTAGAGATTTTACATCTCCAAATAAAAAAGAGCCTTCTATAGAGTAATTTTTAATTGATTTAAAACATAACATTTAATTCAAAATATTAAAATAATTTTTTTAATCGTATTTAAATAATACTTTTATTATCATAAAAACATATAAAATAACATTAAAAAATGAAAGATAATAAAATAAATTTAAATATTAATAAAAATTATATATATATAATAAATTAGGTATATATCTATATTAATTAAAAATTATAATAATTAGAATAATAAACTAACATAATTTAACAATGGTATAACTAAGGATTATTATGATGATTTATTATAAAATAAATTTAAATACTTATTATTATATGTTTTTATCAAAATTTAAAATATATAAAATATAATTGCAAATATGAAAATTAAAGTAGATGTATATTTAAAGTGACATTATATAGCTTAATATGATAAAAATATTCTAACGTAATATAATATCTTATAAATGATAATAAAAAAATTATAAATTAAACTAAATATAAAATAATTTAATAATATATAATAATAATAAAAACATGCTATTATATTTAATAATATATACAAAAAAAAAAAAAAAAATCTATTCACAAACATTGTTTTAAAACTAGTAAATAAAATAAATATAATTATCAACATCATAATATTTTTATGAATGATAAATATAATAACATATTATTTATATTTATATTTTTTATAATAAAACATGATAATAATCCATAGTTATATCATCCATGGTTGAAATTATGCTAGTTTATATATATATATATATATATATATATATATATAATTATAGTTATAATTATAATTATAATTTAAAATTTGAAATAATATTTAATAATTAAATTTAAATATTTTTATAATTATGTTATTTATTTTTATAATTAATTTAATTGTCAATTTATGTAATTATTATATTTTAATTTATTTTATTGTTTTATAATTTTTTTATCTTAAAATATTTATAACTTTTAAAAAACATTATTATAAAAAAATATTTTAATATTTCAAAATTAATGTTAGGTTTTAAATAAACTAAAAATCGATATATACAAAGCTCCTCTTAGTTTTGAGATGTAAAATCTCTACTAACAAGGTCAACCACATGAAGTTGAGAGCTTATATAACCCCAGAAACAATACATCATTGGCATGGGACTAACATCATTGGCATGGGACTAATCACACCAAAAACAGTCCATCATTGGCATGGGACTAACCACAAGCACACACCCACAAAATCCATTGCCAATGAGGCATAATCACTCACATGCATACATGCACACAACAAACATACACATGTGAACAAACATTACACATAATGACTCACAAGGTGACATGTTCACACACATCAGACTTATAATTAATTTTAGAATTAATATTATTTTATGCATGTGTTTAAAATTGAGTATAAATATTATGATGTTGACAATTACAATTATTTTATAAGTTAATTAGTATAAAATTAATAAGTATTTATTTTCTTTATTATATTTAGAGAAATGCATATTTTAAACAAAAATTTAGGATTAATATTTTTCCCTATATTATTAAATTATAGTATTATGAAAAATAAAATTATAAATGAGTCAAATTAATGAAAAAAATTAATTAAAATTAATTGAGTTTATTTATTGTATTGATTTTAGTATTAAATAGTTAATTGATATGTGTTATTATAAATTGATGTTATTATAAATATTATGTTATTGTTCTTTTTCTTTTTAGTTTCATGATTTGCATGATACTTTATAACATGATAATGGTTGATTGAGTTGTAACTTGTGGGATAATATTATTTCTTTTTACTGTTATTGTAATAAGTATATTATTTTGCAATTTAAAATTATCAAAGTTTAAATAGAAAAGAAATCCATAATAACAATAATAACAATAATAATAACTTAATTAAAAAATCAATAAAAGAAAAAATAATACAAAAATAATAATAATAATAATAATTTAACAAATATTTAAACTAATATATTTATAAGTTAATATTGAAGCTAATACATCTATAAATCAATATTCAAAATAATATATTAATATATAGAAATAATGAGAGTATATTTATAATCATATAAATAAAAAATTAAAAAATATATTTTCACATATCACACTAATATATCTACATGAAAATAATACATATACAATAGTAAGAAAGAAAGATTCCTACATATACACATACAAATAAGACATACAAATGTAGAAAAGAATAGATTAATACATACATGAAGAATACATTTGTACACATACAAAGAATACAAGTTAACAAGACACATATAGGAATGTAGCCAATAATAAATTCATACACATGAATACATTCATACACATACAAAGAAAAGAATACAAATAAAGAAGACACATTGGAAAATAGATTCATACACACATGAAGAAGACATTCATACACATACATAGAATACAAGGAAATAAGACACATTACCAAAGAATATATTCATACACACATGAATAAGGAATTCATACACATACAAAAAATACAAGTAAATAGTCACATATAAAGGTAGCAAAGAATAGATTCATACACACACAATAAATACATGTAAACAAGACAAATCAAAGACAAATCAAATGCAACAAAGAATTGTTTCATATACATATAAATCTCATACAAGTAAATACTTCTCAGACAAATACAACAAATAATACATTCATACACATAAAAGTAAAGAATATCCATACAAAAAAATACTGAAAAGATACACACACAAAGAAAATAAGGAAGGAATACTGAAAAATATTCAAGATAATACAACCAACTCTTAAAGATAATTAAATGTATATACATAGAAACACTAAAACCACTACTCTAACACTCAATGCAGACTCAAGAAATACACACATATACATACAAATAAACAATGAAAAAATAGTCAAAAGCATGCAAAATGAGACATTCATCAACATAGAAGAGTAAACAATTCAAACAAGTACATACAAGTAATGCAAAAAATTTCAATAATACATTCACACACAACATATAGAAGTATACATCTCATTCATTGATAAATTCCAAAATAAAAAACACAACAAATATATTATAACTATGGCAATGCAACTAATTAAAACACTATTTCAATTCTCAAAACAATGCATTCATATACATACAAAATAAAGAATCCAAAACATACATTATTACCAAAATAATTTCATAAATTTATATATGTAAGCAAGAATTATATAAATAATAAAGGCAATACATAAATATTTAAATACAAAAAATTCATACAAATAAATAATAAAAATATTTAAATATTTACCAACACTCTAAAAAAGTATTACTATTTTATTTAAATCTATAAAAATATTAATAAAAATATTATACTTCAAATATCATAATAACATAGTTATAATAAAACTATATAAATAAATAAATAAATAAAATCAAAACTAAATCAAAATATTATTTAAAATATATATATATATAAATAAATTTAGGTTATAATTGTTATATAATTTATTAAGAGTGAGTTATTTTTGTGCAATGTGTCGAGAATATGTTTAAAACATTGTAAAAAATTTAAATGATTTAAGTGAATAAGAGTGATTTTGCCATTTCTGTTTATATGGGGAAGATGTTTAAAACATTGAAAATTTGTTTAATGATTTATGTGAATAAAAGTAATTTTGTCATTTTCGTATATGTTGGGAAGATGTTTAAAACATGTTTATAAATTATTATTATAATAACATGATATATTTATGTTTGTGCATATTGGAGTTACTATAAAAACTAAAGATCATGAAAACCATGAACACAAGGAACACAACTCAAAAGAAGGTTACAATTTAACCTTCCTAAGAGCCATTTGGAGGGGGTTGAATTCCCATCCACACAACAAATAGCCTAGTCATTTTATTAATGATAGTTCATGTACATTGTTTTATGAGCATATCCAAACAAAAAAAAGTCATTTTTTTTCTAATTACAACATTAAAAATTTACACAACTTCGGCATTGATAATTTTTCTGCAACATAAAACACTGAAATGATATTGTTAGTATACAATTTTTTCATAATAACTTGTAACATAATTAAATTTACCATTCATATTAAAACAAAAAAAACAAAAAACAAAACCAAAACCAAAACCATTTTATACATGATAAAAATCAAGAAAAAAACATTAATACAATTATGTAAAGTTATCAAAATATAATATAATATAATATAAATATAAATATATTTAAAAAAAAAAATGTTACATTGTAAATTTAATAAAAAAATAAAAGTTTCTATAAAATTAATAAAACGAAGTAATGTAATTAATAAATAAGAGAGAGGAAAAAGAATCTTTTGATTACGTGAAATCTGTTTTAGGATATGAACACCTTTTCACTACTAACCAGTTATGACAGCTTTCAACAGTTGCCCACTATTGCATATGTTTTGGGTTCATCCCATAACTACTTATGACCTCCTCTTCACTACTAACCAATGAGGCCTTTCAACAGTTATCCTATGCAATTTCCAAAAAACTCACACTCAAAACTACTAAATGGCATAGCTTATAGATTGAACTTATCATAACTGAATTAATATTGCATTCTACTAAACATCACACTAAACTTGTACATGCACTTGTCCCATGTTATGCATGTAAATAGCAAGACTCTGCATAAACTGACTAATTGTCGGCAATTGCACATTGCCGTCCACTAAAACTTTAGAAATTTACTATCTACAATTACAATAGAATGCAACGCACCAATATCGTTGAAATTTAATACGAACCACTGGAATCAATTCACAATACAACAAGAATTGAGCTCCTATGTTCAATTTCCTTCCACTAAGCATCATAGTGGGAATCCCTTATAACCCATAGCAACATTAGGCTCAACTTAGGTGTAAAATTGAGTTTATTACATAATAAAAATAAAACAATCTGGTGAATGCTAATAGAATTGAGTACATAATACAAATAAATCAAACTCGTGAATGTAGCTATGTAGATATGCATGCTATGTAGCAGACATTTACTTCCATATAAGCCCTACGCGGGAATTTCTGGGGTTTCTTCTTGCTATCACTTCTGAATTTCACAATTATCAACAGAGAGGGCTCGGTCTTTCTCACGAATCCGTAGATCCCGCTCTGTAGGTTTTTGCAGTGTAAGGCTTTGAGCGGTGCCTCTCAACTCACTGAACCACCTGCTCAATCTCCTGCTAAATATACCCATGCATAATAAGCTACTCAAGGAGAAGATAATGGTTTTTTTACGTAAATGAGTGGTTCCATGATTGGTGCTAGTACTATTTAAGCAACTCCAGATTCATCTGGTTATGGAACTACTATGAAAATAGGACAATTGGCGGCATGAAATGAGAAAAGGAAGAGCTGAATTGGGGTTTGGAGAGACAACTGTGTCAATATCCAAAAATATTGATGGCTACATGACTTGTTACATGGAAAAACACCTAACACCTCACATGTCAACATCCTCAACACTTATGTCAACACAGACCGACATAGATGACTAAACCTGTTTCAATTTTCATAACTATTCTGCAATGGACATGTTCTGTAAATATATCATAGAGATATTTGTAAACTGCAACAAGAAACAAGAAATAAGGGAGAACAGGAACATTCACGAAGAATACTAACCTAATCTTTCAGTTTCTATTGAAACTGTGGAAACTGGTTGTTGCAAAAGCCCTCGAAACTTCTAATTCTCTGCTGCAAAAGCATTGGAAACGATGCCCGAGCTCCTCTGCTCCAAAAGCATTGGAAACCCTGTCCCAGCTCTTCTGCTCCAAAAACATTGGACACTCTGCTCCAGCTCGTGTATATAGCATTCTAGCTCATCAGAAAACGAAACATAAAAAGGGTCGAGGAACGAATTTAAAAAATAATTCAAGAAAATATTGCCATGAGTACAAAGTCACACCAACTCACTCTGAAAACATTAGTTGTTCATTAGTTGGCCCTTCAACCATCAGTGCATATTGAATATCCTGAGCCTGGGCTTTCGCTCTCAATTACCACAAATCCACAGACACACAAACGAAACATTTACACACAACACATCGCACATTACATGCATACCACAACACTACACATGACATTATGCATACAACACTATACACAAGATTTATGGAGCGCTCCATAAGACAGACAACTTTAACTTAGCATAACAGTGCTTGAGAGAGAAAGAGCACCCATGATTAACCTGTAGATTGAACAGAGAAAACAATTTGTCACGTTACACAGAGAAAACAATTAATTTGTCAGGTTACACAAATGTCTCTGTAAAATGAATTAAACACACATATTAAAGGAACAGAAAAATTAATCAAACACCTATAGCCTTTAGCTGCATAACCATTTTTTTCTGTGGAATTAATTAAACAAATAGATAAACAATTTAAAGGAAACAAAAAACTACCATCTCCATAAATATCCACTCCATAAAAGGAAACTGTTGTTTTGGGACTGCAAAAATTTCGATCACCTCCTCTTCGTTCCTGAATTTCCTCCGCCTCTCATTCTTCATTCATCACAATCATTGATCCCTCCAATTCATGAGGCATCTCCTCTTCTGTCATGAATATCTTCTACTTATTCTTCATTCATCACAATGCCTTCTTAATTCATCACGCACCTCTTCTTCGTTCGTGAATTTCCTCCTCTCATTCTTCATTCATCAGATAATCAAGCGCTCGAGTATATAATGACCACGACATTAGTGAGATTTATGCTTGTTTTTTGGACCGTTGGGTTCAAATTTAGGTTTAACGAATCTTGTAATCACTATCCATTAAACCAATCTTTTAATTGCCATCCATTAAACCATGCTCGTCATGCTTCTTTTTTTTAATCTTTTAATTAACATCCATTAAACCATGCTCGCCATGCTTGTTCTTTTACCGTTGTTTTCAAATTTAGGTGTAACCAATCTTTTAATCACTATCCATTAAACTAGATTGTTAATTACCCCATCTTTTAACTCAGTATTACTATTTTATAATTTACGATATTTTTTAAAACTGAGCTTTTTAAAACTTGTCAATATACAGTTCAATACTAGTCCATAACTTTCTATTTTTATATTTTCAATAAAACTGAGCTTTTCATTTCTCTGGGTGTGGATGTCCATAACACGGATTGGGTGACACTTGTTGATTGGAATATATTTAATATTTAATATGCGTGGTGGAAAGGTTGGTACTATCATTGAGTGGAATATATATATCTAAAATATAATAATAAATTAAGATAACTTAAACCAACGATAATAATAGTAAAATTTAAATCTATTAAAAACTTATGTGATTTTTTGAAATCAATTTTTGTATATATAAAACTAATTTTAAAAATAGTTATTTATAAAACTAAAAGAGATAAGTTTGTAAGAGTTAATATCAAGCTAACAAATATTTGCAATGATATACTTTTAGATCATTTTCTTTGTAATTTATTATTCATGTAATTTTTATATTAGAAGTTTTGTTTGGAATTAATTTGTGGATAATATTAGTTTGATGGTAAAGAGTGACTTTTTAGTCTTCTGTTTTTTCCCTCCAAGCTTACATTGAGTAAGGGTTGGATATGTGTCAAAAACAACGTATGGAATGTCTTGAAGGAAGATATTTTTGGTAGAGCACATTGAGAACATTATGAATACATTCCTAAAAGTGAGATTCTAAGATGAATCTATTTGAGACAATGTACACTTTCAAAGAATGTCTTGCACTAATAACATGAGCATGAATACATTCCTAAAAGTGAGAGTCTAAGATGACTCTATTTGAAACCATGTAAGCTTCCAAATAATGTCTTGCACTAATAACATGAGCATGGAAATCTAACTTACAATCGCTGGAGGATGAGTATCTTGACTCATAGATATCAAATATAGCTCTTAATTAATTTGATAAAATATGCTTTTTTAATTAGTTTATTTATTTCAACATACATATTTCTAAAACTATAATAATAAAATAAGAACTTCCACATAACTATAATAATTCCAAAGGATTTAGAAGTGTGTATTTTTATGATGTTGAATGCCTTATAGGACAATAATATCAATTTTGTTCTTTATGTATTTCTCCTTCACCTTACAATTTTACATGTACTAGGAAAACACTCACACCATAATCGAACATAGATCTTCTTCGAACCATTCTTACCTATAGGTAGGGTTAAAATAATATTCAATTCATCAAGTAATTACAACCCATACTTCGATGTGTATCTTTCTAGCTTGCTTGATTACGTTGTAAGCCATTCCCCCCGATGGAAAGTGTACCTCTTGATGTTAACTGTCACAAGAAAGATAGATAATTTGCATTGAATGACTTCCACTTCTAACTTGGTCATCCATACATTCTTGGTAGCAACAATATTGCTTCATGCATTGGTTTGTGATGGTTTACAACTACTTATCCATTTTTACTAGTTCTCATCTTGGCCCATGCATTAGCTTATGACTATTTTGTAGATAATCATACTTATAGATGCCACCCTGAAACTAGCTTTCCTAGAAAAAAACACTTTCTTTCCAATCAACCAAGCTCATTTTCACTCAACAAAAATGAAAGGGAAAACCAACAACCCTTATATCACTACCATCATGGCAATCCCCATCGCACATAAAGTTTAAAGCACAAAATCGGAAGCGCCTTCACAACCACTTAATATAAAGAGTTTTTTAGAAGCCAACAAAGAAGTAGGATTCACTATACGTACCTAAGTGGGCGTTTCTTATAATGGATCAAAAACCTATATTGCCATATTATATATTCCTCAAGAATATTTCTTGAGAGAAAATTGATTCTATGTTTTGGCACATTATAGATACATGCGAGTTACAAAAATGACATGATGACAAGTACAATGTAATCATGCATCAGTATAAGTAAGTTTCATAACCAATTGCAATGAAGGATGTTTCTCCATTTTTGTACCACATTTACTATATAGAATTTTCATGGCTCAAATGAATTATATGCAACATAGATATCCAAGGTAAAATTTCTCTCTTAATGCAGACTGTGAAATTTTAACCCATTGAAAAATACAAATAAACACATAGTGGCACTCAAGTTCAATAATTGTTTTACATTAAACAAATTTTGGGTCATTTTGAAGAAAAACCATCAATTTAAGAATACAACACTCGAGGGTCAAGCGGCATGGGAAATAAATATAGTGACAAGATTAAATAAAATATGTAATCATAGTGGTGCACAAGGGTCATCCTAATTATTAAACACCTGATTAAATAATTTCTGTTGAATTGGCATTGGTAATGGAGCATGTGTCATATTGATAAAATAAATAAAAAATGATATGGAAAATCATGGGAAATAAATATAGTGACAAGATTAAGTAAAATATGTAATCATAGTGGTGCACAAGGGTCATCCTAATTATTAAACACTTGATTAAATAATTTGTGTTGAATTAGAATTGGTAATGGAGCATGTGTCATATTGATAAAATAAATAAAAAATGATATGCAAATGGGAATGCTAGCCACATTTCTTGAATATTATTCAGTGATATGTAGCCTATGTGATGGAGGGTCATGAGAATCCAAAACATAGGAAGAAGTAAATGCAATTGGCCAAGATAATGAGGGGGTATGGCCCGAGGAGATGCACATGATTCCAAAAACAAACAAGCAGAAAATGTTACACGCTTTACATCACATAACATAAATTATATGGGGAGTGAAAATTTAATGTGGTAATAGTAGAGTGGGGCTTATCTATTGCGGAAGATAAGGTTTGGTCCTTGCTGGCCACCTCTCATCCGTGTCTCAAAAATTTGCATATGGACTGTAACACCCCCAAGTTCTATGCTTTTCAAATTAGACATTTGAACATAAATCCATAGGGGCGTGGACCCCAATGGATAATTATTATGTGGATATGGTTAACTACTTATTTATGAAAAATAATTAAATATTTTGTGCATGCACTATGACCAGATGAGAAAGTGAGATCACATGCCTAATCCATGAGGTGATGGAAAAGGAAAAGACTTTCCCCAAAATCTTTCAAAAATCCTTGAAAGAAATTATTTCTAATTTAGATTTTTGAGGAAAAATCTAAATTTCCCCAATGAAGAGGAGTAGTTGGGAAGAGGTGAGAAAAAAGCTAGAAAAGCTGAGGAAAAGCTTAAAGCAGCTTTAAAGAGTCCCAAAATGGGAAGCCTAGGCTAAACAGGAATAAAGCATCCTGAAATTCTGGACGCAGAATTGGAAACAAAACAGATTGAGGTTAGTCTGTTCTTGGAGGATCTCAGCTCGGGGGTGAGTTCTGGAGATAAACGAACTCTAAGGTTGGGTGGACTGGTCATAGTAGAGGTGTGCATGCATAAATTTGGAGATTTATGTAAGTCTGTATTAAACATATCCCTGATTTATGAATTGTGATGTTATGGTTCATTATGCAATTTATGAATTGTTATGTTATGGTGCATTATGCAAATGTTAGATTGATTAATTGTTCAGTAACTCCTGTAATTGCAACTAAAGCTATTGATAGCAGAGACAAATGGTTGGGTTGTAGGGATGAGTACCTTGTAGTAATGAGGTTAGAGATGATAGATCAATGGAACAACAAATCTAAGAACGGTGTATAGGTATAGCTTGCTATCTTTTAAAGGAATATTTAAAATTTCTGTGTGTATAAACAGAAAATGTTAACAAAACAGTACCCATGAACTGCAAGTACCAAACAACTAAACCTATCATAACAATACTGAGGGCACAGAATTCCCTGTAACCCATAACAGAAAGTAGGAAACAACAACCCTGTGATAGCAGGATGGGGTTCAGTATGTCAGCTGTGTTAAAATGGAAAGAATTGTAAAATTTAGAATTTAAATTATTCTATTCAATGTAAGTGTAAACATATGAAAGCAGAAGTTGAATCCTAACTAAGAACGAGGATCTAAAACTAGGGATTTTAAACTATCCATTTCAGTATTCTCTACCTCCATGTGATTGAAGCAAGAGGATCTGTTCCTAGTTCCCATGGAACAGTTGAATCTGTACCAGCGTGTCACACGTGTTGAAGGGTTGTAACAGTAAAATAAGGGGGGAAATCCCATTGAACAATCCATTGTGTGATAAAAGTTTGTGTGAGGGAAGATTGTAAGCATATGTAAAAATACCATGAACAGAGCATCTGGTTACCGTCCATATAAACTGCTGGGAAAGTAGGTTGGAGCAATGGAGGTTAACTGAGTATAGATAGAGGTATGCGAGGAGGCATACATCTATACCTCGATGCTGCAACTTTAAAATGTTGAAAATTTTATAAGGCCTACAACTGGAAAGTTGAGGAAGGGCCTAGCAATCATCTAGAGTTGGACAAAACTCTGAAAAGAAAAACCTGAGAAATACAAAGTAATATATATATAGATATATAAGTCTACCAGATGGACTGAGAAGAGGGGAGGTCAAGGCAAAAAAAAAAAAAAATTCTCATGGAAATTCTTATATTCCATGGCTGTCTATAAGTACCGCAAAGAACTTAAACCCCGGATAATAAACTGAATTTAGTAAGTGATTTAGTATAAAAAAAAAAAACTATCAATGTTATCTGGCGTATAAAGCGGAGAATATCTGAGTTATGTTATATGTGTAGAAAGCTGGGTCTGGGAGGCGTGACAAATGGTATCGGAGCAAAGTTAAAAAATTGGGCAAGATATGTGCTCACAAAGAAATGGTTAACTGTTATAAATTTTATGAATATTAAAAATATTTCTTCAAATAGCTTGGATATACTTTCAGGTATACTTTCAGGTATACATGTAACAGATTGTGATGAAGTAGAAACATTGATATAGGAGTAATATGAGAAGGCTCATATACCAGAATGGTTAAACTTATAATAGGTTTAAAACTGGAAATCGATATCTCTCAGAAAAATAGTATTTCGATGTAAAATAATAGAGTATGATTGTTTCTTTACTCGGGCTATATATATCCATGATGAAAAAAAATGCTAACAAATATTGTAGCAAAACTGAGTTGCATGGTCTACATACAAATAGAAGAAAGAAAAACATTATAACATGAAATTCGAAATCTGTTCTATAGCAAGAAATTTCTAGTTATAGGATTTTCATGCCATTTATATTCCTAACTCTACTTTAATTCTTGCACCAAGTATCATAGTGTAAGAAGACTAAGATCCTATATGCAAACACTAGCTAACACATATGCTAACACTAGCTAACAAATGGTATATGTAAACTTCTAGACCTATTAGTATACCTTAAACGAAAAGAAAAATTTTAGAGTATGGATTCTAGAACACGTATTGAAAATTTTACTACACCCAAAGCAATTTCCACTAGAGAAGGGTTATAGTACCCATAGCAATTATAAGACATTTTGTATTATAACACCATCCCTAATCTTTGAAATAAATGGAATGGCTATAGATAAAAACTATGGTTAATGAAACTCCTCAAATGAACCATTAAATACATGAATAGGCATTTAACAAAACATGTATATGTTAACCCGTAGCACAATCTAGGGTAAGTAGGTCTCTTAACCACGAATATAATGAGATACGTACAAAAATGAAACGTGTATGGTAAAAGACAGATCGGAATACGAAAATATATAAATAAACCCCGTAGGTAAAAAGGAACCATGAGTACGTAGCATATATGTAAATATGCAGTCAAATGAAAACCATACAAATTCTGCGAGCCGATTGGTAACAAATCGTGGTGGCAACCATTTTATATCCACCCCTCTGACTCACGATGGAAAAATTATTAGTTAGAAGCACGCATTTTACACATACAAGAATTCCAAGACAGATAAGAAGAGCGCGGTCAAACCCTATTGAAATGGGCCGAGTTTTAAATCCTTCTGCTATATCTTTGAAGACATATCACTGAAATTAGGGTTCTGGTTGGAGCGAGCACTAAAATATAGTCTGAACACTATATAGTCAATCCGTCTCGGCAGATAAAATCTAAGAAATAACGCGGAAGTGGAAAATGCCGGGACCACAACAAAGTAAACCCTGCGCAGGAGGCCGCGGCCATCTATGGCGAGCATTCGAGGATTTTATAGGGTCACTTGAAAAAAAAAAAATAATAGAGCCTGACGGGATAAAATAACCGAACCAAGTTAACAAGTGCATATAAACAAATGCATAAGAGGGGTTTTTCCAGATAGTAAAAGAACATCAGTAAAGGGTAGTGAGGTTACCCAATGAGGGTCAAACCCGATCTGAAGCCGGCGCCGAACATAGAAAGACCTGGAAATGTGTTAAGGATCGACGTGCAGACAGATAATGAACTTTATCTATGATAATGAAATTCTAAGAACGGAAATCCAAGACATGCAACCGAAGAAACCCTACGAGTTGAACAACTCGCTGAATCATCAGCCGACTGCCCTTATGTACACAAAGAATGGCAAGGGGAGGTAGGAAAAACTAAAGAGAGCGACTAGGGGAACCCTTGTCTTCTGGAAATTCTGCATGAATAACCTGAAAACAGATTTGAGGTAACACCTTATGAGTTATTCGAAGAAATGCAAGGGTAAAACATTGAGAGAGTTAGGGTTAAGAAAAAAAAAAATCGCAAACGATCAGAAATAGATTCAATTTTCACCGAACCCTCTATATAGATAATCTGAGGCGGAGAACAATGGGATGGACAACGAATGGGGGACGTTAAGATCACATCGATGGGTAGGGAAAAACCCTAATCCCACTGCCCCAGGTGGTCAGAAAATCTCCATGTCTATCTGAGAAACATCAATTTCGGCGATCGATTTGTACGATATAGGTATGCATAGCTGAAAGGATCGGGCCGTTGGTACCAGCCAGCTGTGTGCTACGCCTAGCATTCTTAACGGGGTAGGATAACTCTAGTAGTTAATCGGTCCCAATACAGGGTTTGGCGCACTCTGCGCTGGGCCAGCAAAGAGAAGTGAAAATAAACGGGATACGTAGTGTAACTATGAAGCACAGGTCCATACCCGTCGGCACCCACTGCGTGAATCTCCCACACAAGCAACTGGGCCTGCAAAGTAATGAACCATCAGCCATCACTGTAAACCCATGTTAAATCATGGCATACGATCACCACCCGGCGCTGTTGTTCCTGTCAACCGCCAGTACGCATAAGCATAATTTGCGTATAAACAATTCAGATTTGATAAGACTGGTTAAAAGCAGATTTTCGGAAATTCGGCGGAGGAGGTAAGGAACATCCCCATGTCGATCGGGCGATCGCGCCACGGGCGGTATCTTTTACACCGATGCAAAACAAGTAAAGTAGGCTCTACAGCCGCATTAGAAGGAAGTCGTGCTGAGGTGTTAGTTCCGGAGTGCGGCCCATGATATTTTATGCAAAAGCAACATTCGACGTGTGGCGGATTCAATAATGTGAGGAATGATATATACAAGTGGTATAAATACACGAACGGAGTGCTAATGTGTAACAAGGGTTTTTTTTTTATAAACAGGTGTCACACATATAGGCGTGCGCCCTCACGTCATAGTACGCGTGTATGGGCTGTATAATGCTATACCATAGTGTTAAATAAAGGTATGCGTTGTATAATGTTATATTATAATGTTAAATAAATGTATGGGTGGCATAATGATATATTATAATGTTATATATGCGTCCTATAAATTAAATTGGACTATATCCGTCCTATAAATTCGAGCCTCTTTAAAAGAGCAGAGATATATATATATGCGATACGCATTATACGCCAAGACAGGTAAGTAACCCTAAGGTTCGAAGAAGGGAAATGATTTATATAGATATGCATTATATATATATATTTAGAAGGGCGGGCTAACCACTCTTATCCACGCATAGAAATAGGGGATGTATTTATACAGTTGTAACGCATGGTGATGCTCATTCCAAACCTTTGGTTGGAGTATATATACCTACATATAGATTTCATATACCAAGGGTATAGGTATTATATACAAATGGTGGGTATTATATATATATAGTGGGAGTATGTATTTGAGATGAGTTAAATATAAATGGAATGTTGGGGTATACGACCACCATATAACAAGGCGGATAATTGGGTTATCCATTTTATATAGGTATACACCTATTTCATGCGTATATGTGGGTATATTCAAAAACATCAAACCAAGGGGTATAGTAAACATATATATGTATGAGGGGTGCGCATTGAATTAATATTTCTATGTGGCCTAGATATATATATATATATAGGTGGCCTATATATATATATATATATATGTATATAAAATTATATGCATATGTATCTCTAGGTGCACTCAAGAAATACTGTCAGGGTTACATATACACATAAGGATAGAAGCAACATATGAGTGATATGTGCGGGTATGACTTATATGAAGGTATAAGAAAAAAATTTGAATAGTTAGGAAGGTGTGTGGATTATATATATATGGAGTGGTTCTATATATATATATATATATGAAAAAGAGTAGAGGATTTAATGATATGAAATATAATGGTTCATATAACGAAGAGCTTTATAAAGAAAATTTTATATGTTTCACTCTATATATACAATGTGGTGGAATTGAGTATAAAAAAATTATGTGTGCAAGAATATATATCTATAGAGAAATTAACCTTCAGGATAAGGTTAAGAAATGGATATATGTAATTAAAACTGAAGTTAAAAGTTGGGAGTGTTAAAACAACTAAAATAGAATTTTATTAATATTCATTATAACAATAAGTTGATTAGAAGCATGAAAAGATATAAATGAATAATTGTGGGGTGATATATGTTCCTAATATGTGATATAATACTATGTAATACCATAGTTATTGAAACAAAAGAAGAAGGAAAGTTTATATTGGGATATATAGAGAAAGGTGGATAATATAAAAATGAAAATTTATATTTAATAGAGGTATGTTAAATATAAGTTGTAAATTCTTAATTAACTATTAAAATTATATAGATATATATATAATAATAATCATTATCATGAGAAATGATAAATGATAAATTAAAATGAAACAAATTACACGTGGGACATAAGTTAAATCTACAATTAACATTATAAATATAGGTGATCTTGTTATAATGTTAACTTTGTTGAGGTTACTAGAAAAGGAATGATATACTTTACCATATGGCTGAAATATTATTACTCTAATTATGGTGAAAGTAGTACAAACCTACATTACATAGGAAAAAATTGGATGCCGTAATTGGTAAAGTTATCAGATGATTTTTGAAGTCATGATATTTAAGTCATGACTAAAGTATATAACCGCCTGTGCATGGAAAATAACTAAGTGGTAAATGTGAGTGATTTAAAATGAGGTCTAAATAGTTGTTAAATAAGTGATAGGGATTATTACATATTGCGTAATGTAATGTGGACCTAATACATTGAGTTATGAAGGAATGAAGGGATAACCTTATTTTTCTGTGTGAGTTAACTAAGGTAGAATGGAAAACCTATCAATTTTTATTTTTATCCATGGGAAAATAATTATCATGCATGGATACGAACCAATAGTCTTGTACAATTATTTCCCTTTATACTCCATTTATCAAGTAAACCATGGTTTTAGGTTGAAAGCGGTCTATGTGAGAAACCATATGTTGTTTATAAAAACCATGAGTTGATTTCTAATGATTAATGAAATTCACATATAGGGATAAGTGGTGAATCATCATTGGAATTAGTAAAGCATGAACATACAATTAAAAGTAAATGAATAAATTCTGGTGATTCGTTGAAAAAGGGGAAATTGTGTCAAATTTATTTTTGACATTATCAAGTATTAATACTTGTGAATGTGATGAATTATAGACATTATATTTATCACTATAAAAGGAAACATGTATTCACACTATAAAATTTTGTTGGTGTAAATTTTATTAAAGTTAATTTTCTTGAGTCTTAAATTCAAAGACAGGGAAATAGTGTGAAATCATACAGCTACAAACCGAGAGAAAAGAGGATGAGCTGTATTTGGACTTGGGTGTGGGGGAAACCCAGGAGATCCAAATTTATTCACGTAAGTTTTGAATAGTGGATAGAATTCATAAAAGAGGTTAGAGGAAAAAAAAATAAAAATTCATGTGTGAAGTAAGAATTGAATTATAGACATTATTAACGAGTCTCGTTATTACTAGTTAAATTGATTGGCTAACAAAAAGAAACCATGAAAAGATACTAGAAGTACATCTATGAAATGAGAAAGGGTAAGCATAACCATGCATATGATACAATTGTTTTCTCTCATTTATGAGTACTAATGAAAAAGTTGTAAAATTGTTTAGCCAGGTGTGTAACAGGAAATTGGGCACTCTGGAAACAAAGAGGAAAAAGGTGAAGATAAATCACCTAGAAAATCAAGAAAATCTGAACTGGACCAAGTTGAGTGAGGAAAGAATCTCACTGAAAAACAAGAAAGGATAAGTAGTGTACTAAAAGTGCACTAAACTATATTGAACCTGAATGGTTTGACTAATAACTGAATTTCTTAAATTATTGAAATGCATAATGTTGTTGTGGATTATAAATTGTATATACCTGGTATTACTTACATTGGTATGAATTGTGGACAGAGAAAGCAGAATAAAAGACCTTCCAGACAGACTTCTTGCAAAGAAGTAGGAAGAAAACCAACTGCATAAGGCATCAGTAAATAGAGTGGAAGCAGAAGAATACTCTGCTGGAAACTAATCAGGACGAAGAAGAAATCTTTGTCAAAGTGGAAAAAAATCAACGTCAAAGTGTAACAATGAGGAAGGTGTTGGAAAGGAGGGAAACTAATGGCTTATAAACTAGCCCTACCATTGCATATTAAATTTCATGATGTGTTTCATGTCTCCTTGTTGGAAAAAAAGAAATTATAATTTTTGTACATGATGCTTCTCACATGATTGATTGGAATGTGGTCCAGGTGGAACCAGAAGAAGAATTTCCTTCCAGAGTTGCTTAAAAGATGAAAGCGGGAAGAAATGGAATTTGCGAAATCGAACAGTAGCTAGAGTAAAGGTGCAGTGGAGCACTTTACTGCTGAAAAGCTACATGGAACAGAGAAGCTAAGATGATGGAACATCATTCATAATTATGTTCAAAATAAACTAAGAAGATAGTTGTCAACACCGAGGACGGTGTTTATTTGCAGAGGGGGAATATGTAACACCCCCAAGTTCTATGCTTTTCAAATGAGACATTTGAACATACATCCAAAGGGGAGTGGACCCCAATGGATAATTATTGTGTGGATGTGGTTAACTACTTATTTATGAAAAATAATTAAAAATTTTGTGCAGACCATGCATAAGAGAAAGTGAGATCACATGCCTAATCCATGAGGTGATGGAAAAGGAAAATACTTTCCCCAAAATCTTTCAAAATCCTTGAAAGAAATTATTTCTAATTTAGATTTTTGAGGAAAAAATCTAAATTCCCCCAATGAAGAGGAGTAGTTGGGAAGAGGTGAGAAAAAAAAACTGGAAAAGATGAGGAAAAGCTTAAAGCAGCTTTAAAGAGTCCCAAAATGGGAAGCCTAGGCTAAAACAAAGAATAAAGATCCCCAAATTCCTCGACGCGAGACTGGAAAATGTGCTTTGGGGAGGCAGATATGGGAAGAATTCCCAGTTCTATGCTTTTCAAATGAGACATTTGAACATAAATCCAAAGGGGAGTGGACCCCAGTGGATGATTATTGTGTGGATGTGGTTAATTATGTAATTATGAAAAATAAATAAAATATGATGTATGCACTATGACCAGATGAGAACATGAGATCATATGCCTAAACCATGAGGTGATGGAAAAGGAAAAAAAAATACTTTCCCCAAATCTTTCAAAAATCCTTGAAAGAAATTATTTCTAATTTAGATTTTTGAGGAAAAATCTAAATTTCCCCAATGAAGAGGAGTAGCTGGGAAGAGGTGAGAAAAAGCTGGAAAAGCTGAGGAAAATCTTAAAGCAGCTTTAAAGAGTCCCAGAATGGGAAGCCTAGGCTAAACAGGAATAAAGCATCCTGAAATTCTGGATGCAGAATTGGAAACAGGCTTGGGGAAAGCACAGCTTAAATAAGCTGCTCCAGAACAGATTGAGGTTAGTCTGTTCTGGGGAGGATCTCTGCTCGGGGGTGAATCCTGGGAGATAAAGAGGATTCTAAGGTTGGGAGGACTGGTCATAGTAGAGGTATGCATGCCTATTGTTGGAGATTGATGTAAGTCTATATTAAATATATCCCTGCTTTATGAATTGTGATGTTATCATTTCTTATGCCATTTCTGAATTGTGATGTTACTATATTAAATATATCCCTGCTTTATGAATTGTGATGTTATCATTTCTTATGCCATTTATGAATTGTGATGTTACTATATTAAATATATCCCTGCTTTATGAATTGTGATGTTATCATTTCTTATGCCATTTATGAATTGTGATGTTATCATTTCTTATGCAATTTATGAATGGTGATGTTATAATTTCTTATGCAATTTATGAGTTATTATGTTATGGTTCATTATGAAGATTGTAGATTGATTATTGGTTCAGTAACTCACGCAATTGTAAACCAAAGCTATTGATCGCAGAGACAAATGGTTGGAATATAGAGATGAGTATCTTGTAAAATGGAGTTAGAGATGGTAGATCATTTGAATAGCTAATTTCATGATTATGTCCATGTGTAGCTTGCTGCCCTTCCAAGGAACATTGACTTACTGTGTGTATAGAAAGAAAATGTTAACAAACCAGTAACCATGAAGAGCAAGTACCAAATAACTAAACATATCATAAAAAATATTGGTGACACAGAATTCCCTGTAACAAATCACAGAAGATAGGACACAACAACCCTGTGACAGTAGTATGGGGTTCAGTAAGTCAGTTGGGTTACAATGGATGGAATTGTAAAACTAAGAATTTAAATTATTCTATTAACTGTAAGTGTAAACATATGAAAGCAGAAGTTGAAGCAAAGAGGATCTGTGTCCTAGGGAATAGTTAAATCTGCACTAGAGTGTCAACCAAGTTGAAAGTTGTAACAATAAAATAAAAGGGAAATCCTACTTGCACAACCATTGTGTGATAAAAAGTTGTGTGAGGGAAGATTGTAAGCATATGTAAGAATACAATGACCAGAGCATCTAGTTACCTTCCATATAAACTGCGTGGAAAGTAGTTGGAGCCATGGAGGTTAACTGAGTATAGATAGAGGTATGCGAGGAGGCATACATCTATATCTCGATGCTGCACTTTAAAATGTTGAAAAATATATCAGGCCTGCAAACTGGTAAGTTTGGGTAAGGGCCTAGTGATCATCTAGAGTTGGACAAAACTCTGAACATAAAACCTGAGAAATACAAAGTAGTATATATAGATATATAAGTCTACTCTATTGACTAAGAAGAGGGGAGGTCAAGCCCAAAGATTCTCATGTAAATTCTTGTCTTCCATGGCTGTCTAGAAGTACTGAAAAGAATCTAAACCCTGGATAACATTCTGAATTTGTAAGTAATTCAGTATAAAATCTATAACTGTTATCGGTGCATAAAGCGGAGAATATTTGAGATATGTTATATGTGTAGCACCCATTCTAGGATTCAATTGTCTTCCCCACATCAGGGTGATGTATCTAGACATGTTCGAAAAAAAAAAAAAATTTGGGTCTGGGAGACGTGACAAATGGTATCGGAGCAAAGTTCAAAAATTGGGCAAGATATGTGCTCACAAAGAAATGGTTAACTGTTATAAATTTTATGAATATTAAAAATATTTCTTCAAGTATACAAATATCTTGGATATACTTTCAGGTATACATGTAACAGATGATTAATTATTGAGTGGTTCATGTAGCCACAATTGTGATCTTTTATGCTTATGAGTACTAGAGGAACAATATAGCAGTACTAGAGCTACCTGGTATAAATACCCACTGCTGAGATAATTACAATGAAATTTGACACTTGAATTTATGCCAGAATAGTGGATCTAGAGACTTCATAGAAGTGAATCAAAGATGTAAGAGAGAACATGTCAACATTTCCTAGCTTTAAAAAGAAATTCTATGCTACAGAAAGAATATATTATGTATGGCAATTATAGAGAACATTATGTTCTAAATCTATCTCAAACTCCTGACTTAAGCAGCATAGTCAAGACTAAAGTAGAAGTCAGTTATGCAAAAATTTGACCATTGAATATATATATAAACACCCATGTGACATCATGTATTCATAAGTATGTTAGGAAATGAGCTATCTTACTCTATAGGATTTTTATAATATTCATAAGTGCGTGGATTTTCCTTCTAGACCTATCTTGAGTCTTTGAATAAACTCTCATACAAAAGGTTCCAATGAGATTTAAGGTCCTCTAGAAAGACCTAAGGTTAAAAATCCAAAGGCACCGAATCCCCTCAAAACTGGAAATATTAACTTGTTTCATATTTATGCCAAAATGAAGAAGTCTTATGTTCAAATGTCAGATGGAAACATTGGTTCAACAGATCTGATGTATATGATACCCTAGCAGAGAATCAAAGGGGTTAGATTTTAAATAACGACATAGTCTATTTCTAAAAGAAGTTCAAATCTATACAAATGCTATACTACTCATAGTATGAACAAGGCGTATAAAAAAATTTGAATATCTACTTTTAAACGTTAGTATTACAGTACAAAGTAAATCTAGCATATAAAGATCGGTCGCAAGGGCAATGGAGCATGTATATGCATCCAAACTATTTACAAAGGCCGTGAGCCTTAGTCCAATCAGTAGATGGACCGTTTCCTTCTTTATAAGTTATCAAAAAGGAAAATGTTATGCGCGCTGCTACACAGAAAGCGTGGGAATGATTATAAAGAACGTGCGAGAGTATAACTTTATATCATCACCAAGCGTTGATGCGTCTTGGAAAAAAGAAAAGAGGGTCAACAGTCATTTAAACCTCTCGAAAATACAAATTATAGGATATAGCAAGTTACAACGAGAAATATAACTCGTCTTACCTGCAGTTCAATATACATAGAGGAAATTTTAAAAAGAAAAATCAACAGAAGTTGTAAATGCGATGGTATATGCACAGATCCCATAGGGAAGAAATCAAAGAAATATACACCCAACATCAACTATGCTAACCCGAGGTGTATTACTGATCTCTGTTGCCAAATTGATTTTAACACAGGATTCAACCCACGGTAGCTTGGTGAGAGGTGCTTCGGGCAACGAGTGCCGAGAGCTAACCCTAGCTCATCGAGAGCCTGTTACCATGCGCGGATATACGAAACTAGAACAAAAAGGAATGATAGCTCCAGTAAATTTCGGTTCAGAGGAACTGATAGCCGAAAGCTGGTTCGATTGACGGTGTCATAATCGAATTATTATTACAGAGGAAGGATATCAAATAAAAGAATAAATGGAACGCATATATAGAGCAATTAAAAAAATACATGCATTAGGGTTAGGGTTTACGATAAACCAAACCGTCGACCTAGCTGACGAAGTATAAATCCCCGCGTCATGGGGATCTGACCCACATTGAACCATATGATCCATGAGTAAATTAAATTCAGGAGATGAATAGAAAAACCAAAATTTAGTGGTCTCACCAGAATGAATAACATATAAAACTGACGGGGGCGACTTGCCCGGTTCTAACCAGAAGTATTTTGGAGAGTGCATAGCCATAGGGCCGCACTGTGCATTAGGGATATGCAATATGATTGGGGTTTATGCCATATAACCTGAGATAAAATGTTAAATCTTGCAGACACGCACCTATATCTCCGCTCGCGCCTGAATACAGTCATGGCTATTAAGGCTATCTAATTCCAGAAATAAAATATTAATGCAGTATGGATCGAGGAAGGGATTTGAGTCTGTGGTCGGTCTGCTGCAAAATAAAAACAAATTTAAATGAAACACAGACAGAGAGCTGGCCAGTAAAACCCTGAACCAGAGGCACGAGAGAGACTAGTAACAACAGAAATAAGAATATAAAACAATTAATGCCACGCCTGCACGCCAGAGCAGTATAAATGGGGATTTTCCTATATTAGAGATAAACCTCTAGAGTCAGTATATATAGAGAGTCAGAACAGGAAAAACCAAAGTCGCCGGTCTATGAACCGATAGAGAATAAAAAATAAATTTATAGTATGGCGCTAAGAGCCATCGCTATGGATAACAGAATCGGAAGGCGAGTTCGCTCTTTTAGCTGGAATATCCCCGCTCTTCACCATCCACCGAACGCACTCCGAACGCGTATTTAAACTCTGAAATCTGCAGCACATTAGGAAATCAATTAGTAAGATCGAGATAAGAATAACTGGCATAAGAATAACAGAAATGAAAATCACTGAACAGAACAGGAACGATGAACATATACTAAGTAGATGGTAATCCTTTCGCGGTGGGAAACAGAGGAGGATTTCCCAGGTAAGGAGTCCGCGGTGGTATGCCAAGCGAATAGGTGTGTTCAGAAATTCCTCGCTCAGCAGGTTTTAAACCACGAAAAAGAATGAAGACAACCAATAATGGGGTTCGATGCTGTAAGAGATAAATAATGAAACCTAAACCCTAAAACGCGGTCGATATACGTACTGAGGAACTTCTGTTCGGATTCACTCAGGTACCTCCATCGAACTCAAATCTTACGGCTAACCTGCAAAAATTGGTACCCTATGTCCAGTTAATAGTATATTAATTCTGGGCAGTGTACCTGTGAGGCGGATTGCCGGTTGAAGTCATGAAAGGGTCTCATCGAAAAGACCATTCTTCTCCAGTTGTCGATGAACCCAGTCGCAGTACCACAGCCGTTGTGTGAAGGTGTAAAGGGGTTGCCTCGATCGGGAGTTCCAAAATATATCAAACGGAGCTGGCGATCTCTGGTCGTACTCGGTATTACGGGTGACCACGCAACACAGTCGCGCCAAAGACACTGCACCTGCAAAACCAAAATAAAAAAAAACAAAACCTAACTCGTTAATACGTGTCAAATAGATTGGGCGGTGCAGAATTTATTGTACAATTTAGGGTTTAAGCAAACTGTGATCGGCACCCATGGAATAAAAATCAGTCGGAGTAATGATAACCGCTCCTGTCTGCAAACGAATGGTCACCCTACCCCACAAACCGCGTACATAGAAATGCGGCACTCAGGTTATCGAATATCGCTGATATAATGTATGCAGCCAAAATGTACATACGATGGCAATGAAATATTAATAGAGTATTTTTCTATTGTAAGGAAAATGGGTAGGTTGGTGCTACCGTGAAATTACAAAAATAAAATAAAACAATAGGTTGGAATTTACGTGAACCCAATATTTGAATATATATATATATAAGGAGGTTCGATGTACTTGGTCCTGACCTATAAACATAAGATTTGACATATATATATTATAATATATACAAAGGGGTTCGACTTATATACCACTATTATGTGTTGTATAGATATATATATATATATGATATATATATATATATATAGAGGTTTGAACATGAACAGTAAAACTAGAGGTATTATAATTGTCGCATATATATATGGGATATATAAAAATAGAGGTGTTATGTTTGTATATGCCTAACCAAGTATATTGTCCAAGACTATACAGGTAAGTAGTAAAGTGGTATCAGTAACCGTGGAATACGTGTCCTATAAGTAAGGTTGTATACTACTAAAAAAAAAAAAAAAAAAAAATATTCATACTACTAGATGAACATATATATATATATCTATATATATATGAATACATAGGCATATGTATGGAGCATATGGGAAATTCAAAAAATAAAAGGTATTAATATAATACTGAATATTAATATTGAATATTCGATGGGTAGGATATTGAATATTAATATAATATATATATATATATATGTAACAATATATATATAGATTATATGAATGCAGTGATATGAAGGGAAATAAATTCCACCTTTGAACTTAATTATTCAAGTCTATGAAGAAAAAAAAAGAAATTTCCCTTAACTAAAGGTGTTACAAATGGTATCAACATTTTACATTGGTCACTACGCAGCAGATCAAAATTTTAAAAGGGATTATTTTAAAGTATGTGTAATATATATATGGTAGCACTTTCAAAAAGCCTTTGAACTTATATATGAGTATATATGAATATAGGGATATATATATATATTCATATGTTCATCAAATTAATATTGCCAAGGCTATATATATACATATATCATGGTTACTTATACAATAAGGTTTGGAAATATAGATGATATATACAAACCTAGTGGATATATATATATGCTCATGAGATGTATATTGCCCAAGGCTTGAGATGTAAGTAGTATATGAGGAAAGAATGAATGAAGGGGTAAATTAAAATTTTCCTGATGATTACTTAAGGAAGAATATTCTTGTAATAGTGGAAGAGTGATGTCTTAATTATTTATTTATATTCTTCCAGTTGGTATATTTTATAAGTTAGAGATAATGAAAAAAAAAAAATTGGAAAAAAATATGGAGAAGTGATATTTCTCTCATAAGGAAAAAAAAAAAAAAAAAAAACAATTACAGATTTAAAAAAATAAAAGCATGAGAGATTTATGGGTTGCTTTTGCTAGAAAAAAATAGAATGCTTTTATGCATTAAAAAAAGAAGGAATTCTTTTATGACTCAGAAAAAGTTGGAATACTTTTATGATTTATAAAATCTTTTCCATTTTAATTAATTCTATTTTAGTATATAAGCCTATGAGAGAAATAAAAGAGGGGAACTAGCAAAGCATGAACATACAATTAAAAGTAAATGTATAAATTCTGGTGAGTCTTGAAAAAGGGGAAACTGTGTCAAATTTATTTTTGGCATTATCGAGTATTAATATTTGTGAATGTGATGAATTATAGAAATTACATTTATCACCAGAAAAGGAAACATGTATTCACACTATAAAATTTTGTGGTGTAAATTTTTTTTGTTAATTTTCCTGCGTCTTAAATTCAAAGACAGAGAAATGATGTGAAATCATACAGCTACAAACCGAGAGAAAAGAGGATAAGCTGTATTTTGGACTTGGGTGTGGGGGAAACCCATCAGCTCCAAATTTGTTCACTTAAGTTTTGAACTTGTGGATACAATTTCATGTGAGAGGTAAGCATGGAATTGTAGATATTATTAATGAGTCTAGTTGTTACTAACTAAATTGATTTGGTTAACAAAAAGAAACAATGAAAAGGTACTAGAAGTACAACTATAAAATGAGAAAGGGTAAGCATAAACAGGCATATGATACAATTGTTTTCTTTCATTTATGAGTACTAATGAAAAATTTGGAAAAATTGTTTAGCCAAGTGTGTAACAGGAAATTGGGCACTCTGGAAACAAAGAGGAAAAAGGTGAAGATAAATCACCTAGAAAATCCAGAAAAGCTGAACTGAACCAAGTTGCGTGAGGAAAGAATCTCACTGAAAAACAAGAAAGGATAAGTAGTGTACTAAAAGTGCACTAAACTATTATGAACCTCAACGGTTTGATTAATAACTGAATGTCTTAAGTTATTGAAATGCAGAATGCTGTTGTGAATTATCAATTATATGTACCTGATATTACTTACATTGGTATGAATTGTGGACAGAGAAACCAGAATAAAAGATCTTCCATACAGACTTCTTGTAAAGAAGTAGGAAGAAAACCAACTGCATAAGGCATCGGTAAAAATAGTGGAGGCAGGAGAGTACTCTGCTGGAAACTAATGGCTTATACATTAGCCCTACCATTGCTTATTAAATTTCCTGATATATTTCATGTCTCCTTGTTGGGGAAAGAAAAGTTATAATTTTTGTACATGATGCTTCTCACATGATTGATTTGAAATGTGGTCTAGGTGGAACCAGAAGAGGAATTTCCTTCCAGAGTCGCTTCAAAGATGAAAGCGAGAAGAAATGGAATTGCGAAAGTGAACAGTAGCTCAAGTAAAGGTGCAGTGAAGCACTTTATTGCTAAAAAGCTACATGGCACAGAGAAGCTCAGATGATGGAAAAGCATTCATAATTATGTTCAAAATCAACTAGTAGATAGTTGTCAACACCGAGGACGGTGTTTATTTTCAGAGGGGGAATATGTAACACCCCCAAGTTCTATGCTTTGCAAATGAGACATTTGAACATAAATCCCGAAGGGGAGTGGACCCCAGTGGATGATTATTGTGTGAATGTGGTTAATTAATTAATTATGAAAAATAAATAAAATATTATGTATGCACTATGACCAGATGAGAAAATGAGATCATATGCCTAATCCATGAGGTGATGGAAAAGGAAAAAAGACTTTCCCCCAAATCTTTCAAAAATCCTTGAAAGAAATTATTTCTAATTTAGATTTTGAGGAAAAATCTAAATTTCCCCAATGAAGAGGAGTAGTTGGGAAGAGGTGAGAAAAGAAAATTTGGAAAAAGTAGGAAAAGCTTAAACGAGATAGCTTTAAAGGGTCTGAAAATGGGAAGCCCTGAGCTAAACAGGAATAAAGCATCCTGAAATTCTGGACGCAGAATTGGAAACAGGCTTGGGGAAAGCACAGCTTAAATAAGCTGCTCCAGAACAGATTGAGGTTAGTCTGTTCTGGGGAGGATCTCTGCTCGGGGGTGAATCATGGGAGATAAAGAGGATTCTAAGGTTGGGAGGACTGGTCATGGTAGAGGTATGCATGCCTATTGTTGGAGATTGATATAAGTCTATATTAAATATATCCCTGCTTTATGAATTGTGATGTTATCATTTCTTATGCCATTTCTGAATTGTGATGTTACTATATTAAATATATCCCTGCTTTATGAATTGTTATGTTATCATTTCTTATCCCATTTACGAATTGTGATGTTACTATATTAAATATATCCCTGCTTTATGAATTGTGATGTTATCATTTCTTATGACATTTATGAATTGTGATGTTATCATTTCTTATGCAATTTATGAATGGTGATGTTATAATTTCTTATGCAATTTATGAGTTATTATGTTATGGTTCATTATGAAGATTGTAGATTGATTATTGGTTCAGTAACTCATGCAATTGTAAACCAAAGCTATTGATTGCAGAGACAAATGGTTGGAATATAGAGATGAGTATCTTGTAAAATGGAGTTAGAGATGGTAGATCCTTTGAATAGCTAATTTCATGATTATGTCCATGTGTAGCTTGCTGCCCTTCCAAGGAACATTAAATTACTGTGTGTATAGACAGAAAATGTTAACAAACCAGTAACCATGAAGAGCAAGTACCAAATAACTAAACATATCATAAAAAAATATTGGTGACACAGAATTCCCTGTAACAAATCACAGAAGATAGGACACAACAACCCTGTGACAGTAGTATGGGGTTCAGTAAGTCAGTTGGGTTACAATGGAGGGAATTGTAAAGCTAAGAATTTAAATTATTCTATTAACTGTAAGTGTAAACATATGGAAGCAGAAGTTGAAGCAAAGCGGATCTGTGTCCTAGGGAATAGTTGAATCTGCACCAGAGTGTCAACCAAGTTGAAAGTTGGAACAGTAAAATACAAGGGAAATCCTACTTGCACAACCATTGTGTGATAAAAAGTTGTGTGAGGGAAGATTGTAAGCATATGTAAGAATACAATGACCAGAGCATCTAGTTACCTTCCATATAAACTGCGTGGAAAGTAGTTGGAGCCATGGAAGTTAACTGAGTATAGATAGAGGTATGTGAGGAGGCATACATCTATATCTCGATGCTGCACTTTAAAATGTTGAAAAATATATCAGGCCTGCAAACTGGTAAGTTTGGGTAAGGGCCTAGTGATCATCTAGAGTTGGACAAAACTCTGAACAGAAAACCTGAGAAATACAAAGTAGTATATATAGATATATAAGTCTACTATTTATTGACGCAAGAAGAGGGGAGAGTCGACTAGATTCTCATGTAAATTCTTGTCTTCCATGCATTTGCATCTAAATCTTGAAAAGAATCTAAACCCTGGATAACATTACAGTTGTAAAGTAATTCGGTATAAACTATAAGCGTTATCGATTGCATAAAGCGGAGAATATTTGAGATATGTTATATGTGTAGCACCCATTCCGATTCAATTTAATATTCCCTTCCCCGAAAAGGGTGATGTATCTAGACATGTTCGGAAAAAAAAAAAAAAAAAAAATTTAGATGCAGGAGGCGAGGAAAACATAACTTAAATAAGCTACTCCAGAACAGATTGAGGTTAGTCTGTTCTTGGAGGATCTCAGCTCGGGGGTGAGTTCTGGAGATAAACGAACTCTAAGGTTGGGTGGACTGGTCATAGTAGAGGTGTGCATGCATAAATTTGGAGATTTCTGTAAGTGTGTATTAAACATATCCATGATTTATGAATTGTGATGTTATGGTTCATTATGCAATTTATGAATTGTTATGTTATGGTGCATTATGCAAATGTTAGATTGATTAATTGTTCAGTAACTCCTGTAATTGCAACTAAAGCTATTGATAGCAGAGACAAATGGTTGGGTTGTAGGGATGAGTACCTTGTAGTAATGAGGTTAGAGATGATAGATCAATGGAACAACAAATCTAAGAACGGTGTATAGGTATAGCTTGCTATCTTTTAAAGGAATATTTAAAATTTCTGTGTGTATAAACAGAAAATGTTAACAAAACAGTACCCATGAACTGCAAGTACCAAACAACTAAACCTATCATAACAATACTGAGGGCACAGAATTCCCTGTAACCCATAACAAAAAGTAGGAAACAACAACCATGTGATAGCAGGATGGGGTTCAGTATGTCAGCTGTGTTAAAATGGAAAGAATTGTAAAATTTAGAATTTAAATTATTCTATTCAATGTAAGTGTAAACATATGAAAGCAGAAGTTGAATCCTAACTAAGAACGAGGATCTAAAACTAGGGATTTTAAACTATCCATTTCAGTATTCTCTACCTCCATGTGATTGAAGCAAGAGGATTTGTTCCTAGTTCCCATGGAACAGTTGAATCTGTACCAGCGTGTCACACGTGTTGAAGGGTTGTAACAGTAAAATAAGGGGGGAAATCCCATTGAACAATCCATTGTGTGATAAAAGTTTGTGTGAGGGAAGATTGTAAGCATATGTAAAAATACCATGAACAGAGCATCTGGTTACCGTCCATATAAACTGCTGGGAAAGTAGGTTGGAGCAATGGAGGTTAACTGAGTATAGATAGAGGTATGCGAGGAGGCATACATCTATACCTCGATGCTGCAACTTTAAAATGTTGAAAATTTTATAAGGCCTACAACTGGAAAGTTGAGGAAGGGCCTAGCAATCATCTAGAGTTGGACAAAACTCTGAAAAGAAAAACCTGAGAAATACAAAGTAATATATATATAGATATATAAGTCTACCAGATGGACTGAGAAGAGGGGAGGTCAAGCCAAAAAAAAAAAAAAATTCTCATGGAAATTCTTATATTCCATGGCTGTCTATAAGTACTGCAAAGAACTTAAACCCCGGATAATAAACTGAATTTAGTAAGTGATTTAGTATAAAAAAAAAAACTATCAATGTTATCTGGCGTATAAAGCGGAGAATATCTGAGTTATGTTATATGTGTAGAAAGTTGGGGTCCGGGAGGCGTGATGTAATCTCTTATGCTATGAAACACATCAACTTTTATCCGTCGAAGACACTAGTCTACCTATATTTTCTTTAGCTCTATTGTAAACTCAAAAAATTAAACTCATTTGTGACTTCATCATTCATTGTGCTCATGCCTATCCTTCTTCCTTGGTGGATGCTGATTTGAGATTCATCCTCATTTGCTTATGGATGAACTCACCTTCTTCCATGGTGAAAAGCCCTTTTTTTCTCTATTATAGGAATATTGATGTAAGTGTATTTCTCCATCCTCTTGATTCTGTTGCACCATTGAATACAACCATTATAATATTGAAAGGAGTTTGGCGATTCCTCAATCATAGAGGGCTCACATTAATTTTTATTTACCTGCCTTCTCATGATGTTGTGAAATTTTAACTAGATTTATTTTCATATGTCATTATGGTTCCCTTCATTTTGACGTTCCTTTTCAAAGTTGAATTGTTCAAATATACAACTTTATTCTGGTAGTATGACTTGATACATTGCATATTTAATGGTTTATGACCATGTTTATTATCTTCTGGAATTCCCTCAATCTTTGAGTTCTAGAAACCGCGATTTAAATGAGCAATTTGTCCATTTTCAGATGATTTTTTGTATGTTTCTTCTTTGATAAATTTGAAGATGAAGAGTTGATCTATAGATTTGGTTTTAGTTCTGCAGTTCACTATTGTTCATGGAACCTCATTCGATCTTTCACCCATTTTCAATCCCTCTACTTACTACTTAGTTGGGGTACGATTTAAGACTTTTAGATTCGGAATCTTCCATCATTGAAATATATAGGAAATTATTTAAGTAGATTTTACTGTAGTGATGATATAAAATAGCACTTGAGAGACACATACGCCTACGTTGTGCAAGTATATTGTAGCGATTTTCGACAAAACAAACTAGCAAAGTAAAATTATCTATGGCAAAAGCTAGATTATTAGCATATTTCTTTCCTCGTAAATATTTACAAAACATGTGACTCTTCAGTACCAGTCAAATATCAAAATATCAAAGCTAGGAAAAGAAGGTAAAATCAATATAGTGAGAAGGTTCCAACTAAGAAAATTATATGTTATTGAAGATTGTCCCCCCATATCACAAAATAAATTAAAACTACCCATATACAAGTGAATCCAGAGAATACCTACCAATTTCATGTAAAATCAACAAAAAGCCAAGTTGAGGTTGAATTAGTAAAGGATACCTATGATAATCAAGAAGTTTGGTCTCAAATGATTGTTCCCAAAATATTTAAAACACCTTGGATAATTTTCCATAAGGGATGACAGCCATATATTTGGTGATCATTTTTTAGAAAATATAAGACTAGAAACCAACTTGGTATATAATATTAGAGAAAGAGGAAGAATCAAAAGATAATTCGGTGGAGGAAATATTTGAGATAATAACTAGAAGAAATGATCTCTAGGTATCATGGATATATAGGGAGATCCAAGTGAGGAAAAGATATATTTCACTCAAGTAAACAAGAAGAACAAGCTAAACAAAAAAGGAGAAGTTGCAAAGTTAAAAATGATGTTGTACCAGTAAGAAATATAAATATTTGGATACGAGGTTCCGAAAATGTTTAGCTAGAATGGTAACAAACCTTTTCTTTGCGGGATCTCTCAAAACGATTTGAATTGATCTGCTAAATCAATCTTTAAATCCTAATGAAATTTTGGGAACACATTTTAGAAGAATCGTAACGATTATGAGTTGCATCCTGAAGTTTTTTTAAATATAATCCAAAATATCGTTTAAAAAATGAATATAAATTATATGATATCTATATATGGACGGGCAAACGTGTGATACTACATACACTTATTTTATGTTTCGTGGTAAAGGTGCTACCAAATCTTTAATTGTTCAACTAATTTCATCACCCAAGAAGATTTAATATTTTTCCTGCCATTTTCTTCATATTGAATCTACCATATACGTTTATTTTTTCTTTTTTTAATTATTTTCCAAATTGTGTCTCCACAAAGATAGAATTTTTACAAAATCTCATTTTCAAAATATCGTCGATGGTGGATACATGAAGAAAAAATTTATATCTCTTGAGTCCATATCTAAGAGAAATATTTAAAGAGCAAAGTACGTTATCAGAGCAAATTCCTATGATAATGTTAAAAAATAAATTGATTACCTCCATGATTTTACAAGTTGTATGAAATGATGTTTTTTTTTTTTAAATTTTTTGTTTTGTTTTTTATTAGTTTGTTCGTAAATCAACATGACAACCATTATTGAGAAATATTTGACCCAAGGGAATATAAACTAGTAGAAAAATAATCACAAACACACCTAGTTTTATAATAAGCACTAATCCATACTATGATTGATTTTGTAACACCTCAAATGGCGTTTTTCAAAAATGAGACATTTGAACATACATCCAAAGGGGAGTGGACCCCAATGGATAATTATTGTGTGGATGTGGTTAACTATTTATTTATGAAAAATAAATAAAATATTATGTATGCACTATGACCAGATGAGAGAATGAGATCATATGCCTAATCCATGAGGTGATGGAAAATGAAAAAGACTTTTCCCAAATCTTTCAAAAATCCTTGAAAGAAATTATTTCTAATTTAGATTTTTGAGGAAAAATCTAAATTTCCCCAATGAAGAGGAGTAGTTGGGAAGAGGTGAGAAAAAGCTGGAAAAGCTGAGGAAAAGCTTAAAGCAGCTTTAAAGAGTCCAAAAATGGGAAGCCTAGGCTAAACAGGAATAAAGCATCCTGAAATTTTGGACGCAGAATTGGAAACAGGCTTTGGGGAAAGCATAGCTTAAATAAGCTACTCCAGAACAGATTGAGGTTAGTCTGTTCTTGGAGGATCTATGCTCGGGGGTGAATCCTGGGAGATAAAGAGGATTCTAAGGTTGGGAGGACTGGTCATAGTGGAGGTATGCATGCCTAATGTTGGAGATTTCTGTAAGTCTGTATTAAATATATCCCTGTTTTATGAATTGTGATGTTATGGTTCATTATGCAATTTATGAATTGTTATGTTATGGTTCATTATGCAAATTTTAGATTGATTATTTGTTCAGTAACTCATGTAATTGCAAACTAAATCTATTGATAGCAGAGACAAATGGTTGGATTATAGGGATGAGTACCTTGTAGTAATGAAGTTAGAGATGGTAGACCATTTGAACAGCTAATCTAATAACTATGTACAGGTGTAGCTTGCTGTCTTTTAAAGGAATATTTAATTGTTGTGTGTATAGACAGAAAATGTTAACAAAACAGTACCCATGAATAGCAGGTACCAAACAACTAAACCTATCATAACAATATTGATGGCACATAATTCCCTGTAACCAATAACATAAAGTAGGAAACAACAACCCTGTGATAGCAGGATGGGGTTCAGTATGTCAGCTGTGTTACAATGGAAAGAATTGTAGAATTAAGAATTTAAATTATTCTATTAAATGTAAGTGTAAACATATGAAAGCAGAAGTTGAATCCTAACTAAGTACGAGGATCTAACACTAGGGATTCTAAACTATCCAGTTCAGTATTCTCTACCTCCATTTGATTGAAGCAAGAGGATCTGTTTCCTAGTTTTCCCATGGAACAGTTGAATCTGTACCAGAGTGTCAAACATGTTGAATGTTTGTAACAGTAAAATAAGGGGAGAATCCTATTGAACAATCTATTGTATGATAAAATTTTGTGTGAGGGAAGATTGTAAGTATATGAAAAAAAATACAATGAACAGAGCATATGTTTACCGTCCATATAAACTGCTGGGAAAGTAGTTGGAGCAATGGAGGTTAACTGAGTATAGATAGATGTATGCGAGGAGGCATAAATCTATACGTCGATGCTGCAACTTTAAAATGTTGAAAATTTTATAAGGCCTGCAAACTGGAAAGTTTGAGGAAGGGCCTATGATCATCTAGAGTTGGATAAAACTACGAAAGAAAAGAGACACGAGAGAAGTACAAGTAAAATATATGACTATACTCAGTCTACTAGATGGAGTGAGAAGAGGGGATGTCAAGCCCAAAAGAAATTATAATAAATTCTTACATTCCATATTTGTCTATAAATCTTGAAAAATTTAAACCACAGGATAACGGTCAAGAGTGTAAGTGATTATATGCATAAAAACTATCAATGTTATAAAGGCGCATAAAGTAGAAAATATAAAGGTCATGTTATATGTGTAGAAAATTTGAGTCAGGAGAAGTGACAAATGGTATCGGAGCTAAGTTCAAGAATTAATCAAGATGTATTAATGTCACAATGAATAAAGTGATAAATCTTATGAATATTAATAATATTACCTGTAGTACATACCAGACAATCACTTATCCCCGCAGAAAATTTGCTAAAACACGGGGCAAATATGAACAGTAAAAATTTTAAATATAGATTTATTATCAGTTCTACATTTAGCAGCATGAGCTACAAGGAGTACCCCTTTGCCATTCTGCATGATGTAAAGATGTAAAGAAGAATCGTATAGAATCGCTAAACCAAGTTCGGGTTAAATCTGAAGTTACTTAGCCTCTACAGATGATTAAATGTTGTTTTAGACCAGGTAGATATTAAGGTGATATCTTATAACTATGTGGGTACTGATCAAATATTTAAATTTCAAAATTGATCTCTATTCATGTATTACCGAATACATACATCTATATTTATCAAAAGACAAATATACTAAAAGGACCACGAACTAAAATAATGGTCATATGTACTCATTTAAAATAATGATCATATATCGTGAATAGATACCCATTTAAACTGAAGTGTAAGCGCAGTGAAGTAGGTTATGACTTATTGACAGTCGAAATTGCAACAGAGTATTTTGGGCAGAATATGTACATAGTAACAAGTATCAAAAATAAACGAGTAGATCCTTTGTATCTCGGCTACCAAGTAGCTATCTCTTTATATGAACATGTATATTAAAAGAGAAATAGGACTTCGAATTATATATCATTATTCTATTGTTGCCGAAGAAATCGAAAGCAGAATGCACCACATTATCAACTGACAACCAAAAAAAAAAAGTAGAAACTCTGCTTAGAATGGAAAGTTAGGGTAGCACGGAAATGTGAACGAAATTCTGTCTGAAAATTCTGGGTCAATACTAGTTATCGAACCAGTAGCAATGATACTGAAACCATTATAACCATATTCCTGTTGGAGAAACACAACCAGAGTATTTTTAATTAGCCTATGTCAAAAGTTTAACGCGATATATCATTTTGCGAGGAGTAAATCCTTTCTGCTACTTAATCTATATAAATGATAGTCAAGGATTATAAGCGGTGTAAATTTATAAGCTAGTGTTAAAATTTATGGCTCGCTATATTGAAGGGGGGGGCTTTTTTGCGTTGAACCCGTAACCAATGGACATCAAACAAAAGAAATACGCATCTATTACCAAGTGTAAATCACTAGTACAAGGAGAACCCTTTTTACATTGACTCCAAAGGAGTTATGTGTATAAATGAAAACATATAGAACACAAAAGGGAAATATGCGTCTGATATAATATTGATATGTAACCATACGCGTTGGAACGGAGACTTAAATACGAGTTATATATATAAAGCAGACATGAAAAAAGGGTGACCAAAGTTCGAACCAATTAAGTTACACAGAAAATACATAGATGATCTTTACAACTAACTACACTGGCGGTGAGTAAAAATATAGTAAGATGCGTTAATGCTACATTGGATATTCAAGCAGTTCGAAAAGGAAAAATAAGAAAAGCTGCTTTCTTAACAAACAAACAAAAAAAAATTTATCATAGCTATCGGTACCCTCTTCATCGAGCGTCATGGCTCGAATAGCAGCTTTTAGAACCGTCTCAAAAACCGAAATGATTTTTATATAATACCACTATTCTAACCTATATATATTGTGCGACCGATAGAAAAATTATACACAAGATAAACGATATGACAGTGTAATCATAGTTAAGAGGGTATGCTCCAATTTCTGACAGCGTAAACAGATTAGACTTATTCTTATACCCGGTTTAATTGCATAGGCCCGGAAGAGAAAGGGATTGAGTAGTGTCGGCGCAAACTCTACAGGATTGTGATTATCCCATTTCGGTAACAACCAGAAAACAAATGTAATGATAAATCATGGCTCCTTGGACACGATACGAAGTAAGTATTGGATCATGAGTTAGTCGGTTACTCGTAGAATGACATCTCCAGGGAGGCACGATTTCTGGATTGATGCGGTCCATTTCACCTGTGCCAACTGTGATAGCAAGAAATGGTAAGATTTAAATACATTTCCTCTGCTACATTCCAGCACAATACATATATATATATATATTGCGTCAGGTAAACCGTGAGCCGAGTTATATTCCGCAGCATTAAAACAAGAAATAAAACGCTATCACTCAGGAAACAAGCCGTTGCTATAGAAGCATACCTGAAACCCTATCCTGGGCACGGAGGTGAACGCCTGGCTCGCAGAGCACCATTTGCGCACCTGCATCAACAAGCAAAACGAGCAGATAGGAGAAGGCGGGATACACAAAGATAAGTCTGGCGATTTCGGGTTAAAATAAGAATCCAAAACCCTCGTTTAGTATTATCCCTCTCTGCCAGAGATTAGACGGCCACTGTCGTTGCCCTAACAAAATCCCAAGGGGGATTGTGTCGATCTGACATTGCGTCCTGATCATCAGTAGGTTAATACTATTATATACACCTTCAGGTACCCGGCCGTCCAGACTTTGCGATGTAGTTATGGATTCAAGCACGCCGATGTATTTGCTCGACTGTGTCTCCAGTTAGGGAGATACGTGTCAGCTGTTACAGACCGAGGTACTCTGAGAGAAACGCTGGTTTCTGATATATGCGCAAGTAATACGCTACTTGAAAGCAGAGAACCTCTGCCGTGCAGGGGAGGTATATAAAAACAAATCCTTCAAACCATAAGACAGAAGGCGGCTTGGTACCCTATCTACCTCCATGCAAACGCCTGCATCGCCTTCAAACCTGCTCGGCTGTAACGTAACCACGAATTCACTGCCAACTGCAACTAGTTTCCATCCGGTAGCAGGATTGTAGGACGTGGCAGGGTACGAGAAGGAAAACCCGGCGGCGCAACCATGATGACCATGGGTAAACGGCTTTCGTCCCCTGCCCTACAGCGCAGAGGTCACCGTATGAACGGCGCCGTCGTTACTCAATCGATTATTGTAAAATATTACCAGCACATATCAAATCCTGCCAAAGTCACAAAGAAAAAAATAAAAGAAATCATGCCGAAGTAAAATAGTTAACACAGCAAAATCAACGAGGCGGGAGAGATAACATATATTACCGATATATATAAATTGTGCGGCTATATAAATTCAATTATACCTTGAGCCAATAAGTATAAAGTTAAATGTATATATGTTGCGCTGCTGTATAGGGTTCTGTATATATATATTTAACGCGCACCATAACTAATGTTATGCAGATTTATATGTAATGTATAACAATGGATTTATATATATGGGGTTATATATATATATATAAGAAATGCGCAACTATATCAAATATTATATTACCGATATAAGGTGTAGAGTTATATATATATATATATATATAATATAATGTGGGTTTATATATATATGGTGCCGATGTATACCATGTTAGATATATATATATATAAATATATAAGAGGCACTGATAGGTAGAATATTAGGCCTCTATATAAATATATATCTATATATGACTTTACACTTGCAATAACCATAGGGTTATAAATATAGTTGGTTTGTGGAAATGGATATAGAGGGTTAGAGGTCTCAAGTGGGTAAGTACCTGTATCGACGCCTTTCAACGCATGAGTAAATGCATCTGCATAATAGAGACAGTGTCATTACATAAATTCTGCCAATTCAATGAAATTATAAAAGTAATTGTGTCTTGCTAACACGTATAATACATATATATATCCATATCGGCAATTGCCAAATAAATGATATCAAAACAATGGCTATCTTTATATATGCCGATTATATATCTGTATGTGCGTTTTAAAATATGTCACATCGATGATAAGTGCATGTGGGGTATATATAGACGAGTTATATACCCATACATATGCATGTAAATAAATTATCAAAGGTTAGATATATGGATATATGTGACATAAAACATGGGTATGGAATAGGTGTTTATATATATATATATATATATATATATATATATATATATATATATATATATATATATATATATATATCAGTCCATAGCCTTATCAAAGGATGTAGAAATATATATATATGGGGTACTTATATGAATAAAGGTTATGCATAGAGTTATGCAAATTTTATTTATCCCCTAATAGAAAATCCTGTAAGTTTAGGTACTCGCTTAACTGGCTGAAAATAATAGAGAGGAATTCTATTATAAATTATTGACTTAACAATAGCCGAAACGATCTCAATTGTCTTTTTAGTGGTTCAAATTAACACTTTATAAGTCCATCACAAAGGAAAAATGTAAGTTGGTACGAGGGTATAAGGCTATCTTGTACATTAAATAAGAAAAAAGAATTTAAGGAGTATTAATTAAACTCTTTGGATTATATGGAGGGTGGACTTTAGATATATGTCTGGTGGATATATATATGTGGTGGATTGTATTTATATATAGTGGATTTTATATATATATATGATGGAGTTTATATTATATATATATATTGTGGATTATATATATATATAGAGTGGTTCTATATATATATGAAAAAGAGTGGAGGATTTAATGATATGAGATATAATGGTTCATATAACAAAGAGCTTTATAAAGAAAATTTTATATGTTTCACTTTATTGGAATATATATACAATGTGGTGGAATTGAGTATAAATAATTATGTGTGCAATACTATATATCTATAGAAAAATTAACCTTCAGGATAAGGTTAAGAAATAGATATATGTAATTAAAATGAAGTTAAAAATTGGGGGGGTGTTAAAACAACTAAAATAGAATTTTATTAATATTCATTATAACAATAAGTTGATTAGAAGCATGAAAAGATATAAATGAATCATGGTGGGGGATATATGTTTCTAATATGTTATAAAATACTAGGTGTTACCATAGTTATTGGAACAAAAGAAGAAGGAAAGCTTAGATTGGAACATATAGAGAAAGGTGGATAATAGAAAAATGACAATTTATATTTAATAGAGGTATGTTAAATATAAGTTGTACATTCTTAATTAGCTATTAAAAATATATATTTATAATCATTATCATGAGAAATGATAGCTTAAAATGAAAGAAATTGCACGTGGGACATAAGTTGAATTTACAAGTAACATTATAAAGATAGGTGATCTTGTTATAATGTTAACTTTGTTGAGTTGTATGAATATAATACCTTCATACATGATAATTTAGTTCAGTTAGAAAATTTCCAACTTTATACCCACGGGATTAAGGGAGAAGACAAAAATTCACTAGGGAATATTAAAAGTGAATTTACCTTAAAAGTTACAAGTAAAGTGGAAGGACATATTTTACCATATGGTCGGAATATTATTACTCTAATTATGGGTAAAAGAGAAATAAACACTATTGTGATAGATTAAGTGGTAAAAGTATAATGTTGGAAAAAAAAAAAAAACAATTAAGGTAAATGTGTAAATTATGGGAATACTTTGAAAAAAGGGAAATTGTGTCAAATTCAATCTTGACATTCTCAAGTAGTAATACTGGCGAATGTGATGAATAATAGTGATTACAATTATTCATTTTGTTGGGGTAAATTGTATTTAATTTAATTTTTCTGAGCCGTAAATTCAAAGACGGAAATAGTGTGAAATCACACAGCTACCGACTGAGAGAAAAGAGGATGAGATACATTTGGACTTGGGTGTGGGGGAAACCCATCAGCTCCAAATTTATTCACGTAAGTTTTGAACTAGTGGATAAAATTCATAAAAGAGATTAGAGGAAAAAAAAAAATTCATGTGAGAAATAAGCATGGAATTGTAGATATTATTAACGAGTCTAGTTATTACTAATTAAATTGATTGACTAACAAAAGAAAACAATGATAAGATACTGGAAGTACGACTATGAACTGAGAAAGGGTAAGCATAAACATGCATATGATACAATTGTTTTCTTTCATTTATGAGTACTAATGAAAAGTGTAAAATTGCTTAGCCAAGTGTGTAACAGGAAAGTGTACACTCTGGAACCAAGGAGAAAAAAGGTGGAGATAAATCACCTAGAAACTCAAGAAAATGGGAACTGGACCAAGTTGCGTGAGGAAAGAATCTCAGTGAAAAACAAGAAAGGATAAGTCGTGTACTAAAAGTGCACTAAACTATTATGAACCTGAACGGTTTGACTAATAACTGAATTTCTTAAGTTTATTGAAATGCAGAATGTTGTTGTGAATTATCAATTGTATGTATATGACATTACTTACAGTTGTATGAATTGTGGACAGAGAAAACAGAATAAAAGATCTTCCAAACAGACTTCTTGCAAAGAAGTAGGAAGAAAACCAACTGCATAAAGCATCAGTAAATAGAGTGGAAGCAGAAGAGTACTTTGCTGGAAACTAATCAAGGACGAAGAAGAAATCTTTGTCAAAGTGGAAAAAAAAATCAACGTTAAAGTGTAACACCGAGGAAGGTGTTGAAAAAGGGGGGAAACTAGCGTCCCCCTTGCATATTAAAATTTATGATGAGTTTCATGTCTCCTTGTTGAAAAAATATAATTTTTGTACCTGATGCTTCTCACATGATTGATTGGAATGTGGTCTAGGTGGAACCGATTTGGATGTGGTCCAGGTGGAACCAGAAGAAGAATTTCCTTCCAGAGTCGCTTCAAAGATGAAAGCAGGAAGAAATGGAAATTGCGAAATCAAACAGTAGCTAGAGTAAAGGTGCAGTGGAGCACTTTACTGCTGAAAAGCTACATGGAACAGAGAAGCTAAGATGATGGAACAACGTTCATAATTATGTTCAAAATAAACTAAGTAGATAGTTGTCAACACCGAGGACGGTGTTTATTTTCAGAGGGGGAATATGTAACACCCCCAAGTTATATGCTTTTCAAATGAGACATTTGAACATACATCCAAAGGGGAGTGGACCCCAATGGATAATTATTGTGTGGATGTGGTTAACTATTTATTTATGAAAAATAAATAAAATATTATGTATGCACTATGACCAGATGAGAAAATGAGATCATATGCCTAATCCATGAGGTGATGGAAAAGGAAAAAAAGACTTTCCCCAAATCTTTCAAAAATCCTTGAAATAAATTATTTCTAATTTAGATTTTTGAGGAAAAATCTAAATTTCCCCAATGAAGAGGAGTAGTTGGGAAGAGGTGAGAAAAAAGCTGGAAAAGCTGAGGAAAAGCTTAAAGCAGCTTTAAAGAGTCCCAAAATGGGAAGCCTAGGCTAAATAGGAATAAAGCATCCTGAAATTCTGGACGCAGAATTGGAAACAGGCTTTGGGGAAAGCACAGCTTAAATAAGCTGCTCCAGAACAGATTGAGGTTAGTCTGTTCTTGGAGGATCTCTGCTCGGGGGTGAATCCTGGGAGATAAAGAGGATTCTAAGGTTGGTAGGACTGGTCATAGTAGAGGTATGCATGCCTAATGTTGGAGATTTCTGTAAGTCTGTATTAAATATATCCCTGTTTTATGAAATTTGATGTTATGGTTCATTATGAAATTTATGAATTGTTATGTTATGGTGCATTATGAAAATGTTAGATTGATTAATGGTTCAGTAACTTATGTAATTGCAAACTAAAGCTATTGATAGCAGAGACAAATGGTGGGGGGTAGGGATGAGTACCTTGTATTAATGAGGTTAGAGATGATAGATCAATTGAACAGCCAATCTAATAACCATGTATAGGTATAGTTTGCTATCTTTTAAAGGAATATTTAATTGCTGTGTGTATAAACAGAAAATGTGAACAAAACAGTACCCATGAACAACAAGTCACAAACAACTAAACCTATCATAACAATACTGATGGCACAGAATTCCCTGTAACCAATAACAAAAAGTAAGAAACAATAACCCTGTGATAGCAGTATGGGGTTCAGTATGTCGGCTGTGTTCCCATGGAAAGAATTGTAAAAGTTAGAATTTAAATTATTCTATTAAATGTAAGTGTAAACATCTGAAAGCAGAAGTTGAATCCTCACTAAGGACGAGGATCTAACACTAGGAATTCTAAACTATCCAGTTCAGTATTCTCTACCTCCATTTGATTGAAGCAAGAGGATTTGTTTCCTAGTTTTCCCATGGAACAGTTGAATCTGTACCAGAGTGTCACTCATGTTGAATGTTTGTAACAGAAAATAAGGGGGGAATCCTATTGAACAATCTAGTGTGTGAAAAAAGTTGTGTGAGGTAAGATTGTAAGCATATGTAAAAATACAATGAACAGAGCATCTGTGTACCATCCATATAAACTGCTGGGGAAAGTAGTTGGAGCAATGGAGATTAACTGAGTATAGATAAATGTATGCGAGGATGCACACATCTATACCTCGATGCTGAACTTTAAAATGTTGAAAATTTTATAAGGCCTGCAAACTGGAAAGTTGAGGATGGGCCTAGCAATCATCTTCATGTTGAATGGTTGTAACAGAAAAATAAGGGGGGAATCCTATTGAGAATCTAGTGTGTGATAAAAGTTTGTGTGAGGTCAGATTGTAAGCATATGTAAAAAATACAATGAACAGAGCATCTGTGTACCATTCATATAAACTGCTGGGGAAAGTAGTTGGAGCAATGGAGGTTAACTGAGTATAGATAAATGTATACGAGGATGCACACATCTATACCTCGATGCTGAAACTTTAAAATGTTGAAAATTTTATAAGGCCTGCAAACTGGAAAGTTGAGGAAGGGCCTAGCAATCATCTAGAGTTGGATAAAACTCTGAAAAGAAAAACCTGAGAAATAAAAATTAATATATATATAGCTATATAAGTCTACTAGATGGACTGAGAAGAGGGGATGTCAAGCCCAAAAAAAAAAAAATCATGGGAATTCTTATATTCCATGGCTGTCTATAAGTACTGAAAAGAATTTAAACCCCGGATAACAGTCTGAAATTGCAAGTGATTCTGTATAAAAAATATCAATGTTATCTGGCGCATAAATTAGACAATATCTGAGTCATGTTATATGTGTAGAAAGCTGGGTCTGGGAGACGTGACACTCCTCTAAGACAATGTCGCAGACTGTCGAGGCTCTCTTCCTCAACATCGTAAGATATGCCTTGAAATTCATTATCCGTTCCCGGAAGTTCTCTTCTCGAAATTCTAGTGCCCTACTGAATGCCTCTGTATCTTTCTACATTAAATGCCCCATGACCGCACCTTCAACTTGAAACTTTGACTGACACTCTGGCTCATCCTACATACTATATTCCTCATGTTGCCCTGCATGATTATGATCATCATTTCAGTGTATTACTAGTCACTCCTCATTTGATTCTCCTTGAATGGCTTCTTCTCTATATTCTCCACATGTGGGGATAAGTTTTCCACCTCTCTGGTTTTCAAACATGGATGTACTAGTGTACAACTATCTAGACCTGATTGTCCATACTATTCACATATGTTATACTTAATACCTATAAACTCAACTACCACATCATCAGGAGGAATTACCTCCTTCCTTTCCCCATGTAATTTTTCAAGATGGTTGATTATCATCGGATTTTCCTATAGGTTTCTCTAAAAATCATGGTGTTTGTGCTCACCATATGTACTTGATTGATTGTATCCTTCATAGGTTCTCTTCTGAAAACCAGTGAGCCCAACTATGGATGAATCTCCATGATCTAAATATGTCTGTAACTATTTTTCTCGCGTTGCCTTCTTATCACTTGGACATGAATGGTTAAGGGCCCAAGGTCCCTTGTAGATAAATCATAGTCCTCTCCTCCTTAGTTCATTATTGCTACTTCTTTTCTTACTTCCTCTATCAATCATTCTCAACTCCTTCCTAGTAAGAACCCTTTTCAGAAATTTTATTTTTTTCCTAACCAACTCCTCGACTAGATCATAGGCATCTAGTGATCACTTTCGTTGCTTCCTCCAAATGGTCAACAATTTGGATCTTAGTACCTTGTATATGTCAGCATCTCCTTCTAAGAATAGAGACATAGTCTTTTTCATGCTTATTTTGACATATCCTAGTTAAGATGATGTAATGTTGGTGTAAAAGCTTTGTAGTAACTGATATATTAATATTTCACATTGAAAATTTAGCGTAAAGGTGCCAAAGCTAAACTCTACCATGAGATTTAAAATTTGAGACTACTTTTGAAAGGTAGGAAGCATGATGTTATTCAACCCCTAAAGGGCTTCTTCTATCAAGTACAATATATCTGTCATGAGATAATTATTGTAAGGAATTAGCGGTAATGTTAGAGCTATTACCCTGCTAAGACAAGAAGCAACTATGAGCCTGAAATCTTCACAAGGACGTTCCTAATGAAAGAAATAGATGTCTTAAGAGCCAAACTGAGTTTCTTCCATTATGGATTCCCTACCTCTGAGATATATGTGTCTAATTACTCCAACTTATGAAGGTATATGAATGACTTTGTTTGTTGCAATTCAAGTCCAAGTGCAAAGAGCTTAGCCTCTATTCCTCGTCCTTCCTTCATTTTCCATGGGCGCTTTGGCTGCAAAATGACATGGAATATTTTCGAGAATGGTATGCTACTTTGACCATCATTTTGGCTTAAGGATATGTTTTTATGTAAAGGAACATATATTCTCATTAATTCATTAATAAGTTTCAGGGTGTTTTTGAGGGTCTCTTCAAGACGATCCATCTACACATACCAAAGCAAGAAAATATATAAGAATTTACTATTCCTTTTCACATTTTCGTCTAGAATCTCTCTCTCTCTCTCTCTCTCTCTCTCTCTTTATATATATATATATAACATCTTTACAATAAATCCTTATAGCTCTAAAACCAAACTCAACTTTATTTCCCTTCCTTTTATTTATTCCGTTTATTTATATAAATCAAACCCCTCTCAAAATATCAACTCCTATCATAAATTGAAAAACTATAAACATGTCTTAAAATCATTATTCGAGTCCTCTTACTAGCTTTCACACTCCAAATGCATCTCATTTCCACACTCTAATACTTTGTGAACATAAAATATGGCAATGTGGAAGGGTAATCGTTTACTCTGATGATCCTGTGATGCTAAGATATGGATTGTCATATGTCGATCAAGATTTTTTGGACTCAGTAGTCATGTGATTTCCAGCTATTAGTGGATATTTTGTGGCCTTTAATTCAATGGAGGAATCTCTTCACTCTTGATGAAATAATTTTCCCGATTTGATAAAGGATCCACCTCAGCTGAATGATGCAGAATATTTGGTCATAGGTCAACCACGCCTAAAAACACAAACACAATGGTTCTTCATCCATGGTAAAATCAGTTGATATTCAGTCTCTTGACCTTTTATCACTCCTGAAGAACTTAGATGCATATGGCTTCTCCATGTTTGGTAAGCTATGAGGCGTCGAAAGAGTCCTCTCGACCTTCTATTTTCTACTTTTTTGGTTACATGTCGAATTCAGATTACTCTGTACTGTTTGATTGGTCCTCAATAATTTTGGTTTTCTACAAAATCTTTCAAAAATATGGCCTTATAAAATAATAATTCCAGATATATTTATGACCTCTTACCAAAAATAAAAAGTGGCCTTCTCTTAATTAAATTTTTGGCACTCTTAAATAAATAATTTATCCTTTTTATAAATAGTTACCCAAAGGAAAATGATTTAGCTCTAATTCTCACAGCCTTGGGTGTCCAATAATTTGACAGTTTTTGTTATCTGATTATTTCACTGGCACTATTTGACTCACTGAAATGATGCCTGATGTGTTCATTCCTTCAACCAGGCGTACAACCTCTCCCTTCTTCATGCGGAAGTTAATTAACTATTTTAACAGTCCCCCTTAATTATGACCTTTAAACTAAAACATAACTTATGACAACTCAAACATTCCAGCTGGTCTATGTCTCAGCTAGGCTTACAACACCGAAGTTTCTTTTGTGAAACTCAAACACATATATTGCTAATGGATTTGTAAATATATCATCCAATTAATCACTAGGTTTACAAGTCTTCAAGTGAACTTCTCCATTGCTCACAAGTTCTCTGATAAAGTGATATCTAGTATCAATATTCTTGCTCTTTTGATGAAACACATTATTCCTGGATAGTGCAATCGCTGAGGTGTTGTCACAATATATTGTTGTTGACCCTTGTTGTTTCTACGTAAGTACATCCACTACTCTTCTTAACCATACTGCTTGACATGTTCATGATGTTGCTGCCACATATTCTTATTTTGTTGATGATAGTGTCACAATGGGCTGCTTCTCAGATTCCCATGCTATCACACATGAACCAAGATGGAACACATAACTAGAAATGTTTTTCCTATCATCCAAACTACCTGCAAAATAACTATCTATGTATCCAATCAAATATTTCTATTCTGTACTTGCATACATTATGCCACAATCTCTAGTTCCTATTATGTAGCTCATAATTCTTTTTCCTGCACTCCAATGTGTGTATTTTGGAGTCTCCATAAATCTTGAAATCAAACTTACTCCTTGCACAATGTCTGCTCTTGTAGCCATGAGAAACATGAGGCTGCCAACCAATATTTTGAATAGAGTTGCATTGACATATGATACTTCATCATCCTTGCTTAACTTTGTACCTCTTGCAACTGGTGTAGGGATAAGTTTTCAATTATCCATCCTGAATATTTTCAGCAAATCTCTAGCATATTTATTTCGGCAAATAAAAATTCCTTTTTCAAATTTCTCAACTTCAATCCCAAGAAAATTTTTCATGAGACCAAGATCTGTGATCTCAAATTATTTTATTATGGCCGCTTTAAATTCATCTAACTCAATATCACTTGTAAAAATAATATCATCAACATATGCGAAAACAATCAAAATCTGTCCATGCTCCTTTACTTTTGTGTACAAGGTAGGCTCAATGCTTCTTCTACAAAATCTATTCTTAATCATGTAACTGTTGATTCTCCTATACCATGCTCTAGGCGCTTACTTCAATCCATAGAGCATTTTCTTCAACCTGTAAAATTTATCTTCTTTACATTCAATTTCATAACCTGGTGGTTGCTACACATAAATTTCTTCTTCTAGAATACTATTTAAGAAGGTTGATTTGACATTCATCTGATATACTTTCCACTTGTTCTAAGATGTTGTGGCTAGAACTAGTCTTACAGTATAAAATATGGCTACCGGAGAAAACGTTTCTACAAATTTTTTCTCCTAATTGCTACGAGAATCCTTTTGCTACAATTCTTGCTTTAAATATGTCAATTTCACATTTCTAATTTAACTTTGTCTTGTACAACCACTTAAAATTAATGAGGTTTTTATCGTTTGGTAAATTAACCAAATCCAATGTATCATTCTTTTCAATAGATTCAATATCTTCATCCATGGCTTCCACCCAATTTTTATCTCTGATTGCTTCTTGAAATGAAGAATGTTGGAATGAAAACAATGCAAAATTTAAACTAAAATCAAAATCATCATAAATATATTCAGACTTCTCATCTTTCTCTTACCATTGCTTGATTAATTACCTCATTGGCTTCTTCGAGAATTATGGTTTGTTGATCTTCTTGAAGATCCATGCTACTCTGAAAATCTTGGATTCATTGCTGGTGTGACTCTGTTTGGTGTCTTCTCTTTTCATTCTTGTTGCTCCTTTTTTGCTCCATCATCCTCTTCTATTAATGGTGCTTGTGCATCAATTGTTTTGTCTACAGTCCCATTCCATGATTTTTGTTCTTTGAACACAACATATCTGATTATTATGGTCCTATTGGTGACAGGGTTATATAATTTTTAAGCTTTTGACTACTCACTATAACCAAAAAATATGTATTTTTCACTTTGATCATCCAATTTTCCTCTTATCTTCGTAGGTACATGTGCATAGGCTACGCTTCCAAAAACTCTTAAATGAGATGCATTGCATGACGTACCTGATGATGCTTCTTCTGGTACTCTGTTCATCACACTCTTTGTAGGATATTTTTTTATCACATAAACATCACATGCAACTACTTCTGCCCAATACTCATTAGACAAGTTTCTTGCTTTCAACATGCTCCATGTCATGTTCATGAATTTTTTTTCTTTCTCTCTGCTGCACCATTCTGCTACGGTGTGTATATAGTTGTAAATTGTCTTCTGATTCAATGTTGTTTTCAGTACTCATGGAATGATTTAGAATAATATTCTCCACCGTGATCGAATCTCGATACCTTGATCTGTCGATCACTTTGGTTCTCTGCTAAGGATTTGAAATCTTTGAACTTTGCAAAAGTTTCAAACTTCTTCTTCAAAAAGTGAATGCAAGTTTTTCTGCTATATTCATCAATAAAAGGGAGGAAGAAACAACTTCCACCAATCGAATGTGTCCTCATAGGTCCACACAAGTCTGTATGCACCAACTCAAGTGGTTTATTTTCTCTATATGAAACTCCCTTTGGAAAAAATTTGCAGTGTTGCTTTCCCATGATGTAACACTCACAAGTACTAGTAGGTTCTTTGATGGGAGGTAATACTTTGACCATTTTTTTCTACGGCAACAATCTTAAACCAGAAAAATGCGAGTGTCCAAACTAAAAGTGCCATAACCAGTAATCATTAAAACATGCAATTGTAAAATAACTAACTTGATAATTGTACTTCATAATTAGAGGAAAGATTTTTTTCCTCATCATTTGCACCTTTTCTATCAGCTGCTTTCTTGGGGGTTTGTCATAAATAAGACACTCTTGCCCCTGAAAGATAACTCTGTATCCTTTCTACATCAATTGACCAAAACTTATCAAATTGTGTTTGAGACGACAAAAAAAATATACCTTTGAGATTGTATTTCACACCCCTTGTTTGGTCAGAATGTCGACTACCCATTTTCCATCTACATCCATAGTATTTTCAGTCCCCAACATTACCTCTGTCTTCACATATTGATCCAAATATGAAACCAAATTCTTGTTGCATGTTATGTGGTTAATACAACCACTGTCTAGTAGCCACACCTTATCAGACAGTTCATGCATGTTTTTGCATGCTAGGAAACTAGATTTTATATTCTACCTACTAACATTACATCTCTAGTTTCCTTGATTAGCTATATTCATCTTGCAATCATGAGCATAGTGACCAAATTTATTGCAATAATAAAATCTCACCTTTGATTTTTCTGATCTGTAATTATTGTTGAAGCTTTTGTTGCTGTTGCTTCCACTTTCATGTTCATGCTCTTCTCAACCATCTCTCTGACCACCATATGCTCTGCCTTGTCCTCTGCCTCTCGATCTACCTTTGCCTTGACCTCTTGAAATATAAAATTGACTTTTGAAAGCAGTTTCTAAAGTGGAATCCCTATTTCTATCTATCCTTACCTCATGCGATAGAAGTGATCCCATCAACTCATCAACTGTTAGCTTTTCCAAATCCTTTGCTTCTTGTATGGCTGCTACCACAACATCAAACTTGGTAGACAAGGATCTAAGGACCTTCTCAATCACTGCTTGATTTTCAATTTATTCACCATAAAATTTTAACTGATTTACGACAGACAGGACCCTATTGATGAAAGAATGAATTTCCTCTATCTCCTTCATCTCTAGACTTTCAAAATCTCTCCTAGTATTCTACAATTTAAGAATATTGACTATTTCTATACCTTGATAGCTTGTCGCCAAAGTTTCCCATGCTCCCTCTGTTGAACACGTTATCATTATCTTCTAGAACACTTCTCGGTGCACTCTTTTCCAGATAAGAAGAAATAATTGTGCATTCTTCCTTTTTTCTTTCTTCCATTGCTCCCTCTCTGCATTATTGAGGACTCATTCTTCTGTGTCATTCTGAAGTTCTGCAAACCCAAACTTGACATGATCCCAAACATCATGTGATTTTAACATGGTATCCATATTAATGGACCACACATCATAATCCTTCCTTATGAAAGAAGGAAGTCGTGGCTGGAAGTTACTTGTTGCCATATTTCTTCAAAAAAAAAAAAAAAAAAAATTCTGATAAAACCCTAAATTCTTCTTTGATATGCTTTGCAAAGCTAAAAAAAATAACCTTATAATAAAACCCTCAGTTTTTTTTATATAAAAAATTATTTTATAAACAAATCTTTATATAAATGAACCTTATATAATATGCCCTTTTTTTAAAAAATTGTTATAATCTCTCCACTTTTTAATTGTTTTCAAAATCCCTTTTAAAAATACCCTTTTCAAAAATCTATTTTTTAATACACCTTCATATTATGTAAACACTCCTTTAAAGACCTTTACTAAAAAAATCAAAGATTTTAAATCATAAAGGCATTGTATTATTTTAAAAAATATATGAACCTCCGTGCATGTTTTTGACCTTTGTGCTTCTCCACTAACGCTTGTTGAGCATAGTAATGTTCACCCTTTTTAAAGCACTAATACAACCCAAGTGTATTGTAGTAGCATTTAACTCCCTTCACCTTAAATAGCACTGCGTTGGTGTGCTAGCATTATAACACACATTAGGTATAACGGTCATATGCGTTCTAGCTTAAATAAGTGAGATTTGTCTTTCTCTGGTTTTTTGTAACCTCGCTCTGATACCAATTTGTAACATCTTTATGTGCAGCCTGCTAACGACTTAACAAACATTGTGGCCCTACTTTTGGTTGAATGAAGCACCCTATGCCCAAAAACCTCTACCTCACGATCCTTTGGCATCTACAATTTTCGTCCCACAGAATGTCACCAACCTCTTATCCCCAACCCCTTTTATCTACGTGGTGCTCTCTTAGTGTGACCACAATCATGACTCTCAGCTAAAGACTATTTCGCAATCGTGAATCAGGAATAGTCAATATTTAACAATATTGACTATTTCCATACCTTGATAGCTTGTCGCTAATGTTTCCCATGCTTCCTTTTCTGAAGACGTTATCATTATCTTTTGGAACACTTCTCATTGCACTCTTTGCTGAAGAAGAAGAAATGCTTGTGCATTCTTCCTTTTTTCCTTCTTCCATTGCTCCCTCTCTGCATTATTGAGGGCTCGTTCTTCTATGTCATTCCAAGGTTTTGCAAACCCAAACTTGACATGATCCCAAATATCATGTGATTTTAACATGATCTCCATCTTAATGGCCCACACATCATAATCCTTCCCTATGAAAGAAAGAAGTTGTGGCTGGAAGTTGCTTGTTGCCATATTAAAAAAAAAAACAAAAACTTTTCTGATAAAACCCTAAATTCTTCTTTGATATGCTTTGCAAAGCTAAAAAAATAACCTTATAATAAAACCCTAAGTTTTTTTTTTATATAAAAAATTCTTTTATAAACAAATCTTTATATAAAACCACCTTTCATAATAAGCCCTTTTAAAAAAAAACTTGTTATAATCTCTCCACTTTTTAATTACTTTCAAAATCCCTTTTAAAAATACCTTTTTCAAAAATCTCATTTTTAATACACCTTCGTATTATGTAAACACTCCTTTAAATACCTTTAATAAAAAAATCAAAGATTTTAAATCATAAAGGCATTGTATTCTTTTAAAAAATATATGAACCTTCGTGCATGTTTTTGACCTTCGTGCTTCTCCACTAACGCTTGCTGACCATAGTAATGTTCATCCTTTTTAAAGCACTAACATAGCCCAGTATATTGCAGTAGCGTTTAACTCCCTTCACCTTAAATAGCACCGCGTTAGTGTGCTAGCGTTATAACACACATTAGGTATAACGGTCATATACGTTATAGCTTAAATAAGTGAGATTTGTATTTATCTGGTTTTTTTAACTTCGCTCACATACCAATTTGTAACATCTTTGTGTGCAGCCTGCTAACGATTTAACGGACGTTGCGGCCCTGCTCTTGGCTGAATGATGCACCCTACGCCATAAAACCTCTACCTCACGATCCTTCGGTGTCTGCAGTCTTCGTCCCACGGAATGTCACCAACCTCTGATCCCCAACTCCTTTTATCTACGTGGTGCTCTCTTATTGTGTCTACAATCATGAATCTCAGCTAAAGACTTCTGTTCTGAGAAGCGACCCGTGCCATGAAACCCTACTTAGCTGACCATCCAAGATCGGAAACACATCCCTACCCCATTGTCTACAGCTGGCACTATGCTCGTTAAGTAATGCCCTTAAAAATCCCCACTGTGTTCAAGTTGTCGACCTCCACATAACTCTTTGTCATGCAATCTTCTCGCGTAACTTGCAAATGGAACCTTTTCGACTTGACATCATTACTGTTGTGGATGGAGAGGCTGACAATTATGCTAGAAACGCTTAAACAGACTCAAATATTTTTATTTATTTTTAATAAAAGAGTAATATTATTGGCTTAATAAAAACTAATGAGGAGATTTATTCTCGCCACATAAACTAGCCTCCTGACTGATGCGCTGATGACCTCAACATGGGAGTTTTCCCAGAACGAACGATTTTATTATCCTCTCACAACTATTTTGGATCCCCATAGTCCGCTCGCGCAACGATGGTGTGGTCACATCTAGAGGATTGGGCTCTAGAGCTATGGATCAAGCGTGTGTCCCGGTGCAAAAACAAGAACGTGCTTTTGTTTGACTTTCCAATGGATATTTGATGTGGTAGATCATATTTCTTTCGGCCCTCTATTGAAAGAGTGCTTCTACAACAGAAATACCCTCAACCTTCGTGAATTGATGCTCTCAGCTTTAACAAAGAAATACTCTCAGCCTTCGAGAAAATACACACGACCTCTACAATAATCAGGTTTCCAACCTATGGAAATTAGTGTTCTTGCCCCCTTTGGATCTACAGATATTGGGCCCGATATTATTTCAAATTTGGCCTCCTCTTCAGATATTAATTCATCATGGCATTGGAATGATAACCTCTTCCCAAAGAAGGAAGGAAGAGTGATCCAACAATGGGCCTTTAGATCCTCCTCTTTTTTAGCTTTTTTTCCAACTAGGATGATATCAACACCACCAAAGACGGAAATTTCAACTAGGGTGAGAATAAATCCCACAGAAGTTCCCTCCATAAAACTCTTAGGTTGAAAGGATGCATAGCTCTCATACCACTATAATATCCCAAAGCTTTAAAATTTCGACACATCTAGCACACTTTAGTGTTCTAGTTAAAAATTATTGCAATCAAAACACACAACACAAAAGAATATGGAAATGCAACCTTTATTTATATTATTACTTAAAGAAATGAGTACATTCCCACACAAAAATATCGAAGCCCCTGCAGTGTCATGCCTTACTACTCATTACGATAGAAGAAGAAAGACTGAAGCACAATAGTGGACCCTCAATGGATCCACCATAGGTTTTCATCCCCTGGATACGACTAGAACTTGCCACACCAAGCTCTCAAGAAAATACAGCAAGATAGATAATCCTAGAATGATCCAAGGCCTAGCTCCTATCCCCTTTTATCGGCTTGATGGATTCTCTTGAAGCCTTATTTTATTATTTACCTCTAGAAACAAGGGAAAATACGAGGGGCATATACCATGGGAAAATACAGCTTCATGTATTCTCTCGAAACCTTATTTTATTATTTCCCTCTGTGATATTCCCTTTCTTGATCTAGTCAAAGTGGATAGAATCAATCCATTGTACTTACCGTGGTATTTTCCCATGGCATTTACCCATGGTATTGAACCATGGTATTTGGCTTTAGTTTCTTATATTTGTCATTATCAAGCAGTTGTGCATGCCATTTGTAGGATTTTATGGTTTGGGCATATATTTGACTTTCAGTGAATAATAATATAAATAAAATGGCTGCATTTCTTGTGTTCTGGTTCTTGATGAAAGACTGTATTAAATGAGAACACTAATATGTTTTAGATCTATCCAAATTTTTATTGTTTGGAATCTTATAGTGGTATCAGAGTTCTGCATCCTGCAGAGTTTTATGCAAGGAACTTCGGTGAAATTTAATTTTCACCCTAGCCAACATTTTTCACTTCGGTGATATTTATCACCCTAGTTGGATTTTTATTTTTTAGTAAATTATTTTTATTGGGAGACATAAGTGAAGGGAAAATCATTTAAAAGTCTGTGGGTTAAATTTGTGAAAATATTTGAAGGCATGATTGACAAAATCATTTATAGCTTGTATATAGCCTCTTATGAATCAATGTACCCATGATATTTATTCATGTGTATCGAATATTATAAATGTACCGATGATATTTATTCATGTGTATGGAAGATTCATATCTTTCTTGCAAATATGGTCATTGTTGAAAGGATGGAAAGTTCTCATTAGCTAAGTATTGAGATCCATTGATGTCAATGTCTTCATTTTATTTTTGGAAATGCCACAAAAATCAACATAATGATATATCAGTCGGTTCTCTGGGCTACAAGACTTATGTGGATCAAATATGGAAACAACATACAAATCAAAAGCAAGATCAGAACAACAGACCCTTCTCTCGAAAGGTCCATGTTATCCTTCAGCAGTCAAAAGATACCCAGAAGGAAGATATAAAAAGTAAGCGTCCCTTTGATCTTGGATCCAAATTGCAGGGTACAAAGTCAAAAGATGTTCTCCTACAGCTAGACACATTAAATAAAGCTTTAAGCTTGATAGATAAATCAGAATGGGAAGGGTTAAGTTGGGCCTTGAAGCCATCAATGCTTGCTTTGATACAACCTAGGTTCTTAGAGAATTCTTGTGAAAAGGATAAACTCACGGTTGCCTCTTGTCTCAGTAAAATCATAGCCTTAACAACACCACTATTGCCCTACAATGATGACATCATGAGGAGGACTTTTCGGGTAATGGTAGAAGCACTCCAAGGGTTGGACAACACCACTATTCTTACTTTTTTCAAGAAGCGCACAATTTTGGAATGCATGGTGAAATTCAGATTTGGTATGCTTATGCTGGATCTAGAGTGTGATGATTTAATCCTTTAGATGCTCCAATAATTTTGAAATGGAATTACAACTTCTCATCCAAACTTCATCAAAACAGACATGCAAAATATCATGTCTCTGATCTTAAGAGAAGACAGGGCCATCTGCGAACAATTGAGATCCAAATTGTTGGCCATTTGGAGGAAGGAGCTAATTGCATCACCTGCTACTTATGAACTAGCTGAGGGGTTGATCAAACAGAGCATCAAACTACTTACAAAGAAGTTAACCAAGGAGGAACTAACAAAGATTTGTGGAGACAGCAAGAATAAACTAAGGAGGAGAGGACTATGCTTTATCTACAAGGGACCTTGGGCCCTTAACCATTCATGTTCAGGTGATATGAAGAAGGCAACAAAGACAAAATAAAAGGATATTACTTCAAATCATGGGGAATCTTTTGTACATGGGTCTATTGATCTTCAGGATGGTGAGTAATATCATGACATTATTCAAGGAGGTTTGCAGGACGACAAACATTTGGAAGTGCATGAGGAAATTCTACCTAATGCCATTGAAGAGGTTGATTCCTATACAATGGATTTCGTAGATCCCCAGGGGAATATTCATGAAGAATATGAAAAATAAATTATAGATAAAATCCCACCAATGCATCTATGTTTGATAGTTGAAAGGGATGAACAAATGATCTCCACAGGTGAAGGAGACTTGGGAGATTTAAGTGAGGATCCAGCCATAGTGAACTAGCATGATGAGTATGATCACGAGGAGCAACATGGAAAACATAATGTGCAAAATTGACCATTCGTAGAGAGTTGGTCAAAGGCTGAAGTTGAAGATGTGGTCATTGGGCATCAGGTGCAAACAGATACAGAGACAGTTAGCACGACACTAGAATTTCCAGTAGAAGACTTTCAAGAAAGGATCAAGCATTTCAAGACAGATCTTATGCTTTTGAAGCAGAAAGTCTGGATAGTTTGAGACATTGCTTTACAGGAGAACAAAAAAATTGAGGAACTCATAGGGGTATGCGCGAAATCAAAGACCAAGTTGTCTACTGTTGAAGAACAACTCAAATCCATCATAAGGTAGCAAGAGGAGTACGATTGGGAGTTCCAGAGCAACCCTCTACATGAGTACATAGATAAGTCTTGCAACAATACCAACAACCCACCTCTATACGTTGGGAAGAGAAGGGAAGAGTTCTCCAACTGCATCATGTTGGGTAACCAAGTAGAGAAGCATGAATTGAGCATCAAACAACATCAACATATTATATTTGCAGATATTCATCCCTCCCCAAGTATGGATTGGCGAGATATTATGAGTTGGTATTCTATCGATAGGCTGATTCCTTGGAGGATACTCACAACTAAGGGCATATTGAAGCTTGAGCCCTTTGGTGCGGGCAATGACAGAGGGCTGAAATAGTACCATAACCCACAGGTCGCAGGATTTAGGTGGCATTGGGATCCGAGAGAATCCATTGGGTAAAGGATTGTTTGGGATCTAGGAAAATCCATTGAAGAAAGGATTGGTCAAAGGATTGTTTGGGATCCAGGAAAATCCTTTGAAGAAAGGATTGGTCAAAGGATTGTTTGGGATCCAGGTATCGAAGGATCCATTCAGGACTATTCAACATGGAGGGCACATCGGATTGTATGGGATCCTGGTATCAATGTACACATGCTTCTGTTTTGAATAGAATTGGATCGCTTGAGGACAAGAAATCTTTGGGCAGGAGGATTTGTAATATTCCCTTTCTTGATCTAGTCAAAGTGGATAGAATCAATCCATTGTACTTACCGTGGTATTTTGCCATGGTATTGACCCATGGTATTTCTTGTTGGTATTGAACCGTGGTATTTATTATTGGTATTCACTCATCAAGCCTATAAAAGGGGAGAGAAGCTAGGCATTTATAGCATTTTGGATTATCTATCTTATTATGTTTTGGTTGAGAACCTGGCCTCGCCAGTTCTATTATTGATCTTGGGACGAAAACCCCGCAGTGATTTTTATGTGGTGGATCCATCCAGGATTCACAAGTGGGCTTCAGTTTCTTATATTTGTCATTGTCAAGCAGCTGTGCATGCCATTTGTAGGATTTTATGGTCTAGGCATGTATTTTACTTTCAATGAGTAATAATAAAAATAAAATGGCTGTATTTCTTTTGTTTTGGTTCTTGGTGAAAGACTGTATTAAATGAGAACACTAATGTGTTTTAGATCTATCCAAATTTTTATTGTTTGGAATCTTACACCCTCTAAAAACGAACAAAAATGTGAGGAGCAGATACCATGAGGAAATACCACTTCATCCATTTTGATCATATCTGAAAAAGAGAATATTACACCTTCTTTGCTAGGGTGAAGGCATTTTCAAAGATATAAGACAAACATTGGGTTGATTTATTTCTAGTGATATTGAAAAGGAGAACATCTTCTCTTGTGCCAAAATTTTCCTTAAAATCTCAAGTTCCCTTTAAATCTATTTTTTTTCATGAGTATGGGAACCTTGCAAATTTTTTTCCTAATGCTCAAACTTCTTAGCCTTCTTCTAATCCATTGCCATCTTCTTATAGTAATGATGATAAAGTAGCAGTCAAACTAATTATGAAGAAACACAAGAAACATTTGACAAAGAGGTTGCATACTAGCAAGTGTGAATATCATTAGAATCAAGTCTCCATTAATCGGTGTGATGTTTTGAAGTTCCCAGAGGTCAAAATTATGGATGATGAGGGAAAATTCAATTAGTCATTACCAGATTAAGTGTCTCCAAAGGATACAAAATTCATCCATCTAGGATACTAACAAATCCCTCTTACATAAAAGAAAGAAGAGGAAGACGGGAAAGGGGACGAAGAGGAGATCAAATTTGCCGCTTCCTCTCCTTCCTATTCAAATGGGCTAAAAAATAATCTTTTTTCTTCCCCTACTTTAACAAGAAGTAAGAAAGATTAATGTTAGAAAACCATTTGGTGTTGAAGATTCTATTAGCTTCTCTGAATGGTGAGTAGATTTCTCTCAAAACTTAGAAATTTTATGTTTTTGTATCATCATGTAGAAGAACTTCGTAAATATATTCATGTTCTCAAAAAGTAATATGTGAAAACTTCAGAGGCTCTAGCATTGGATCTTCTCAAGAAGCAGTATGTGAACTTTAGAGGCTCTAGCAATGGAGGTTGTGACCCTTTTTTTCCTTGCAAAAATCATGATTTTTAGCTCCTTAATTAAATTCACATAAGAAATTTCCTTGAAATAATCACTTTTAAATATTTGCTCGATGTTTTAGACACAAATTTTTATTAATATATATTCCTTATGGTTAAAGGAAAAAAACCTGTTATTATAATATTTAAAACAAACTTAAAAATTAATATTTTTATCGCACTATAATGTATTTTATCAATTCTGAACTTGTTATTATAATATTAAAAAAAAAACTTACAAATTAAAATTTATTGCACTATAATGTGCTTTATCAATTCTCCATTTTAAAAGTTAAATTACGATTATGAGAGAAAACATTCAGTTTACGTTTATGAATATTATAAAAATGAAAATTTAGGAAGATTATCAACAATGAAAACTTTCTCTTAACCATTTAAAAATAATAAAAGTGAATTGAAATTGAAAATAAATTATATTAAATATAGAATTTTTAATTACATAATAAGATAATGATAGAATTTTTAATTACATTAAATAAATAGTGGAGATGTATCATTAATATGAAATAGCCATTAAAAGCTAGCTGTTAGAAAATTAGTTAGTTAAAAATTAATTAATTAATTAAACAAAAATTAATTACAAATATGTTAATAAATCATTAAATATTTAAAATAAATATAATAAATAATAAAAAAATATATATATTTTTTTATAAAAATATATAATTAATTAATTGTTTAAATAAAATAATAAAAAACATATAAATGACAAAAGTCTTAAATCTAACATCATAATATATATATATATATATATAATAAAAATAAAAAAATAAAATTTAAATTTATTTTACCCATAAAATAAAAATAAGAAGCATTCTCCTCCAATACTCAAACTACAACCCTGATAAATCCAATTTCAAAAATATTTAAAATATAATTTACCGTGCAACCCATTAATACATAATAATTAAAAAGAAAGTTTCCAACTTATGTAGTTATAAAAAAATATGGAAAATTATAAATTAATTTAATATTATATATTTTTATTTTAATAACTTACCTAAAATATGTTGGAATATAATTTCAACCGCGCAGAAGAATCCACGGGCAGATGCAAGTTCGAACAACGCAGAGTTTAAAGGGCGAGCAGATTGGCGGAAATCAACGGAGTCCGGGGGCAGAAACAACGTGACGGTTAACAGAACCATACCCCCCGCATTTCACTTGCGAGTTGGACGTTGACCACAAATGTGTGGCTGTGGTTTATTACGGGGGGTCATCCATTTGATGCGTACGGGAAAAACCATACCCCCCGCAACCACCAGCATGTGGTGGCTCCGCCCACACGCCGCCAGCGCGGCACCAAATCTGCCACCACCGCGTAAATTTGCCACCGCTGCCAGCAAATCAAATTTGACATAAATTTTTTAAATGGTGCTCACAGAAATTTTTAATGCCATTTATGAAATTTGTAAACGGTGATAATTTGGCAACTTAGTCAACACATGACATTAAATGGAGTTTAGATATTTTGGTTATATATTTTATAGAACAGAATTGTAATTTTTTTTTTAATGTAAGCACAACAGTGCGTTTATAAAACCAGAGAGAGCAGAATTAAATTTTTACACAGTAGTGTAAGATTTATTAAAAACACAGTGAGTTGTTTTTGTAAAAACAGTGACAGTAAAAGTCTGAATTACACAGCAGTGTGTTTAGTTTAAATTTTCTGTGTGAGACAAAGAAGCTTTTTTTGTTTTGGAACTGTGCTTAGAAGCAGTCCAATAACAATTTGTAATTCCTCTGCAGTGAGGAAGAATTGTAACAAGTTTTTTTTTACTGAATAGAATTTTTTTTTATGAGAAAAATCTGTCACTCTGAGTGCAAATTTTTAAATCTTTTCTCTGTGTTAAAGAGGGAGTTTATTCTCCATTGTTAATTCTGAAAACTTCAAATTTCCAACATGGTATCAGAGCAGTTCAGGCTATTTGAAGGTCAAATAAGCTGAAGAAAAGGAGTTCGTTATTGCAGAAGCCTCTCCAGCAGAGTGAAGGTTCAGACAAGAAGAATTCGAAGGTACTTCTCTATATAGTTTTGTGTTACTGTTGCAGAACAGTTAGTTAAATTAAAACACACAGTCAGGTGTTTTGAATCATAGTTAAGAGTGCAGTATGGCTGGCTCCAGCACAGGTATGAGTTTGGGAAATATCCATCTCCCACAATTCAATGGAAAAAATTATGACTACTGGTCAATAACTATGAGAGCTTTATTTACCTCACAAGAGTTATGGGAATTAGTTGAGGATGACTTTGAAGAGCCAGCAAATGAAGTAGAGTTTCTTCTTTTAACTCAGGCAGAAAGGGAGTCACTGAAGAACAATAAGAAGAAAGATGCCAAGGCTCTTTTCTTCTTGTATCAAGCAGTGCATGAGAGTGTGTTTCCAAGGATAGCAGCAGCTAAGAAATCCCAAGAAGCATGGGAAACTCTCAAGACAGCTTATCAGGGTATGGAGAAAGTGAAGACAGCAAAACTTCAGTTGCTGAGGAGAGACTTTGAGACTCTCTGTATGAAAGAGTCAGACACTATTGACTCATTCTTCACTCATGTGATTGGAATGGTCACACAAATAAGATCACATGGAGAGACCCTTGAGGACAAGAGGATTGTTGAAAAACTCTTGAGAAGTTTACCTTCAATATTTGATGTGATTGTCACCACCATAGAGGAGACTAAGGATCTCACAAAGTTTTTAGTGGATGAGCTACATGCATCACTGATGACTCATGAACAGAGCTTGAGTAGGAATGAAAACTCATCTCTTGAACATGATTTTAAGACCCAGATGTCTTTCGGAAGAGGAAGAGGGCAAGGCAAAGGAAGAGGAAGAGGCAGAAGCCAGAACAGAGGTGGAAGGAACAGTCCATCAAATGCTCAAGGAAGGGGCAGCAATCCAAATCAGCATCAAGGCCAAGGCAGCCAGCAAAGTGGACAGCAGAATGATCAAGGACAAAGGTATGATAAATCCAATGTTCAATGTTACAATTGTAAAAAATATGGTCATTATGCTAATGAATGTAGAAAGAAGAAACAAGATATGAGAAGTGGAACTAGTGCAAATTTCACAAGAGAAAATAGCAACCAAAACAATTTGTTTTTAGCTTGTAATATGGCTGAAGAAAAGAATGAAGACTTATGGTTTCTAGACTCCGGTTGTAGCAACCATATGACAGGAAACTTAGAAATGTTTTCTATGTTAGATGAAAGTGTGCAGTCACAAGTCACACTAGGAACTGATAGCAAAGTTTCTGTTATGGGAAAAGGAGATGTAAATGTTTTAACAAGATTAGGTGCAAAGAAAACCATAGCAGATGTTTATTATGTTCCAGGAATGAAATGTAATCTCTTAAGTATTGGACAGCTTTTCCATAAGGGGTATAATGTTTTCTTTGATAATGATGTTTGTACCATCATGGATAAACCACCCAGCAATCAGTGTATTGCTGAAGTAAAAATGACAAGGAACAGGATGTTCCCTCTCAGAATGAGAGCAGACTTGAAGAATGGTGAAGAGAAAGCAGCAGTTGCACAAGAGACTTACCAAAGCAAACCAAAAGATGATAATTGGTTATGGCACTTGAGATTTGGACATCTCAACTTTGGAGGTCTTAACTTGTTGAACAAAAAAGGGATGGTAAGTGGTTTACCATTGATAGAGAAACCAGACAGCCTTTGTGAAGGTTGTATTCTTGGGAAACAACACAGAGAAAGTTTTCCTTCCGGGAAAAGCATAAGGGCAAAAGCACCCTTAGAGATTGTTCACTCAGATGTATGTGGACCGATGCAAACTCCATCGCTTGCAAGAAGCCACTATGTGCTAACATTTATAGATGATTTTACAAGGAAAACTTGGGTTTACTTTTTGAAAAACAAAAGTGAAGTGTTTGAAAATTTTTTCAATTTCAAAGCACTTGTTGAGAACCAGAGTGGGTTGCATATCAAAGTCTTAAGGACTGATAGAGGAGGTGAGTATATATCTAAATATTTTCTACGTTTTTCTAGAGAAAATGGTATTCAAAAGCAGTTTACAACTAGATATACTCCGCAGCAAAATGGAGTAGCTGAAATGAAAAACTGAACCATAATGGACATGGCGAGGAGTATGTTAAAGGCAAAGCATTTGTCGAATGATTATTGGGCTGAAGCTGTACATTGTGCAGCGTACATATTAAACAGGTGCCCTACAAAAGTAGTTATGAACAAAGTGCCGGAAGAGGCATGGAGTGGCACAAGGCAAAGTGTCACACACATGAAGGTTTTTGGATGTGTAGCTTATGCACACATTCCGGATCATCTAAGAAAGAAGTTGGACAGCAAGGGGGAGAAATGTATTTTCATTGGATACAGTGAGGAATCCAAGGCATACAGGTTATATAACCCATCCAGCAAGAAGTTTCTTGTGAGCAGGGATGTTCAGTTCATTGAAGAGGAAGATTGGGATGGAAGCATAGAGAAAAAAGTGAATGTAAAACATTGTTTATCTCATGATGAGAATGATGATGAGGTGGCTGAAATATATCCCCAAACAGCAACACCAACAAGAGGATAGCAAAGCACACCCTTGAGGAGAAATGAAAGTGCTTCTCAAAGAACACCGCAAGGAGGAAATTCAAGTGCTTCTTCAAGTACTTGTACGCCTACTAAAAGAGGTAAGAAATTCAGAAGTTTGAAAGATATTTATGAACAAGATATAGCTAATGAAGGTATCAATTCTTTGTTTTCTTTATATTGTCAAGTTGATGATCCTGTTCATTTCGAAGAAGCCATCAAGGATAAGAAATGGATAGAAGCTATGGATGAGGAACTTAATTCCATAGAGAGGAACAAAACTTGGGATTTGGTTGAACTCCCAAAAGGTAAAGATGTAATTGGTGTTAAATGGGTCTACAAGACCAAGAGTAATGCTGAAGGCAAGATAGAGAGACACAAGGCAAGGCTTGTTGTCAAAGGCTATAAGCAGAAGCATGGCATAGATTATGAGGAAACTTTCGCACCGGTTGCAAGAATGGAAACCGTGAGAGCAGTGTTGTCCATAGAAGCACAAAACAAATGGAAAGTTTACCAAATGGACGTGAAGTTAGCATTTCTGAATGGAGTGTTAATGGAAGAGGTTTACATTGATCAACCTCTCGGCTATGAAAAGAAAGGCCAAGAGCACAAAGTATGCAAGTTGAAGAAAGCTCTTTATGGGCTGAAGCAAGCGCCAAGAGCGTGGTACAGTAGGATAGATTCATATCTACTGGAAAATGGTTTTGAGAAGTGTGAGGGAGAACCCACCCTCTACATCAAAGAACAAGACGGTAAAATTTTGATTGTAGTCTTGTATGTTGATGATGTTATTTTTACAGGTAATGATGATTGCCTTATTGAACATTTCAAAACAGTCATGAAGGAAGAATTTGAAATGACTGATATGGGTTTGTTGAGATACTTCTTGGGAATAGAAGTAGAACAAGATGAAAGTGGGATTTTCATCTCACAGGAAAAGTATGTTAATGAGGTACTTGAAAGATTTAACATGCAGAAATGCAAAGCAGCAATCACTCCCACAGTGATGGGATTAAAGCTCAGCAGAGAGGACAGTAGCAAGGATTTTGATCCTAGTTTATACAAGAGCATAGTTGGCAGCCTTATGTACTTGACTGCAACTAGGCCGGACATAATGCATGCTGTTAGTTTGATTTCCAGGTTCATGGAAAAGCCAAAGGATGCACATTGGCAAGCAGCAAAAAGGATTTTGATGTATGTTAAAGGTACTAAAAGGTTTGGTATTTTTTATACTACTTCAGAATGTTTAGATTTAGTTGGATACACGGACAGTGATTGGGCTGGAAGTGTTGATGATCGGAAGAGAACTTCCGGTTATGTTTTTCACATGGGTTCAGGAGCCATTTCACGGGCTTCTAAGAAACAACCCATTGTAGAATTGTCTACAGCAGAAGCAGAATATGTGGCAGCTACAGCAGCAGCGTGTCATGCAGTTTGGATGCGGAAAATGTTGAGAAGCTTATGTCAAGAACAGGTAAAAGGGACAGTGATATTTTGTGACAATAGCTCAGCTATTGCATTGTCTAAAAATTATGTTTTTCATAGGAGGACTAAACACATTGACACCAAGTTTCACTTCATACGTGAATTGGTTAACAATGGTGAGATCGTTTTACAGCATTGTAGAATGGAGGATCAATTGGCTGATATCCTCACAAAGCCACTTGCGCAGAAAAGCTTTGAACATTTCAAGAAATGCTTGGGTATGCAAGAAAACCCAGCAGTTGAAATTAAGGGGGAGTGTTGGAATATAATTTCAACCGCGCGGAAGAATCCATGGGCAGATGCAAGTTCGAACAGCGCAGAGTTTAAAGGGCGAGCAGATTGGCGGAAATCAACGGAGTGCGGGGGCAGAAACAGCGCGACGGTTAACAGAACCATACCACCCTCATTTGACTTGCCAGTTGGACGTTGACCACAAATGTGTGGCTGTTGTTTATTACGGGGGGTCGTCCATTTGATGCGTACAGGAAAAACCATACCCCCCGCAACCACCAGCATGTGGTGGCTCCGCCCACACGCCGCCAGCGCGCCACCAAATCTGCCACCACCGCGTAAATTTTCCACCGCTGCTAGCAAATCAAATTTGACATAATTTTTTTAAATGGTGCTCACAGAAATTTTTAATTCCATTTATGAAATTTTTAAGCGGTGATAATTTGGCAACTTAGTCAACAAATGACATTAAATGGAGTTTAGATATTTTGGTTATATATTTTATAGAACAGAATTGTAATTTTTTTTTAATGTAAGCACAGCAGTGCGTTTATAAAAACAGAGAGAGAAGAATTAAATTTTTACACAGCAGTGTAAGATATATTAAAAACACAGTGAGTTGTTTTTGTAAAAACAGTGACAGTAAAAGTCTGAATTACACAACAGTGTGTTTAGTTTAAATTTTCTGTGTGAGACAGAGAAGTTTTTTTTGTTTTGGAACTGTGCTTAGAAGCAGTCCAGTAACAATTTGTAATTCCTCTACAGTGAGGAAGAATTGTAACAAGTTTTTTTTTAATGAATAGAATTTTTTTTTATGAGAAAAATCTGTCACTGTGAGTGCAAATTTTTAAATCTTTTCTCTGTGTTAAAGAGAGATTTTATTCTCCATTGTTAATTCTGGAAACGTCAAATTTCCAACAAAATAGTGTATGGCCTTGCTGTGAGGAGACTATTTCTCTATTTCTATCTTATCCTTAAACATCAAAGTATTGAGAAGAATGTTTCACGAAAATATACAAATACAATCAATTTGACGAAAATAATTTACAATGTTAAACAGAACAGCAAATCACTGGACACTCATGTTAAACAAAACAGCAGAGCATTGGACACCAGACTGCTAGGTAAATAAAGAGAAGTGAAATAAGAATAATGGAAAGAAAATAATAAAATTCATATTCATATATATGTGGAACAAGAGAAAAGAGGAATTTATAAATAAATTGTATACTTCACAAATAAAATTTGAAATAAATGAATTTATCCTTATTACATCAGTGTTATGTGGAGGAAATATTAAGAGGCAATTGAAATGAAATCCACACCAAAGGAACAAATCTGGGACAAGTAAGGAAATAAAACGAGAACACCAATAATTCACTACGGTTTCACTCTTCTATTCGCTAACACTTCGGGAGGTCTCGAGGAGGAGGCTCCAATCTTGCCGAAAGACCGCGACCGTTCTTCACCAGAAACGCCATGTTCAATCCCCATGATAAATGGTCTTCTAAATGGCAATGCACAAACCACATTCCTGAATCAAATATAAGGACAGGGTGATTAGGGTTACTTCAAACCACATTCCTGAATCAAATATAAGAACAGGGTGGTTAGGTTTACTTTTCTATAGAGTTGATTTAATGAATATTTTGAAATCTGGTAAACACGAGAGGGACATTAAATAATATTCCAAAACTAAATATATAATAAATATTTCAAAAAAATTCTACAATGCAACCGCGAAATACAAATGCCAACCAGATATATACATAAAAAATCATATAATAAAACTGAATTCAGTTTTGCTGAAGTCCGGGAGTAATATGTATGAGTTTAAATATATATGGATTATCAGCTCTGAATCTTATGGCAACCCACCCGCTCATGGGAGCGATTACTGTGTTGCGTTGAGGGGGGTCAACCAAATTAAAGCTGAGCGGATCAGTTACTGGGTTATAGTTTCCTAGTCCTTCTCCCACCACATAGAAACTGTTACCATGAAGATGCATCGGATGGTTTTTGGCCACGAAGATGTTTGTTGTCTGAAATACCAGTTGCACTGTAGAATTGTATTCTAGAACTTTCACTTTTGTTGTGAGTACAGGAGTCCAAAGACTTAGGGCTATATCATCTCCTGTGTAGTTAAATGTAACCGAAGGACTTGAAGGAAAATTAGTTGTAAAGACGCCATTAATGCCAAAATAATTAGCTTGAAGCAGAGCGATCTTGGGCAATGTAAATGATATGTTGTTCATACTTGTGGTGAGCATGGTTCCGTTAGGGCCTACACAGGTCTTCCCAGTGGAGCACGGATGCAACCCGAGACCAACAATGGAGATGATGCTGTTATTTATGCTTTTCGGAACGTCCACCGGGTACTCCCGGGAAGGCATGCTTCGCAGTCCTCTTGTAAATCAGTGACAGTTGCGGTGTCATTGTAGTATGGAAGATTAGGAAAAACCAGACTAGTGGAATTTTTATGTCCAAAATACTCTACAATAGTAGTAGTCGTCGTGTTATCAATACTGGTCATAGCCACGTTAGTATATGGTCGAGCGGCCATATAGTATTTGCCGACAGTCTGGTTGGCTCTCACAAGAACATCTGTACTCTGGCCGGGAGATATCACAATAACGTCCGTTTTATAGGGTTTCGTGTAAGAAGCATCGACAGCTATGACAGTAAATTCGTGGCCTCCTATCTTGAAAAAATGCGCATTATTAAGTGCAACATTCACGATCCGCAGAAGGTATGTTTCTCCATGACGTATAGAGAACCTAAATGTTTCTGCATCGAAATCATTTGGTTAGTTTCTAACTAGTCAATTTTCAACATTACAAGTTATAAATATTTACTGAAGTCTATATGTAAAGTTAGTACCTGATGTAGAGTAGGAATACAGGTCTTCTGGCTGTCCATTTATGGTGAAGGCATTGGATACATTGGGTGGACCACCTGTGAGGAGTACTTCATTTATAACGTTAATGGGGTTACTGTTCCACCATTCTCCTGTTCAATCTCTTTGAATTAGTATTAACCATCCAAATCACATAGGTAAGTAGAGTTTAAAGATTTATGTAATGAATTTCATAGCAACCCGTTACCTATTACGATAGGAATTTCCCCATGGGGTTTACGAAAGGGATATAAGCTTCCTCTTTTAGGATAGATTACAAAAGCTCCATGCACCGTAGCTCCGAGCCAAGAGATATGAGCATGCCACCACAGGGTTCCTTCCTATCCACTAATTTTGAATTTGTAAGTATAATTTCCACCAGGTTGAATAGGGCATTGTGTAACATATGTCGGTCCATCGGCCCACCCTGTACGTAATTGCCTCACTCCATGCCTCACACATATTCATAAACAACAAGTCCAATAGTCAAATCTATCAATAATTGTATTAAGAACAGATTTACTGTTCTCAAAGATTCACATCGAATTTGAATAAACATACCACTGAATAGTGGCATTGTACTCGGCTTTGTTAATAACTTTAACAATAACAGTGTCTCCGTTGTGCACATACAGAGTTGGACCTAGTAGCTGTCCATTGACAACAATTATGGTGTACTGGTTGCATAGTCTTGTGACGTTCTTCGGTGCAATCTGTGCAGTAATTTAAAAGAAACCATCAAAATATTGCATGTAATTGGTTAATCTAAACGTGATTCCTTTTTTTTCCCAAGCTTATAGCTATGCAAAAATAAGCCTTGAAAATAGAGAAAAAGTCAACTTACAACCAGCCAGGAGATATCACAATAACGTTCGTTTTATAGGTTTTCGTGTAAGAAGCATCGACAGCTACGACAGTAAATTCGTGGTCTGCTATCTTGAAAAAATGCGCATTATTAAGTGCAGCATTCACGATCTGCAGAAGGTATGTTTCTCCATGATGTACAGAGAACCTAAACGTTTCTGCACCGAAATCATTTGTTTAGTTTCTAACTAGTCAATTTTCAACATTACAAGTTATAAATATTTACTGAAGTCTATATGTAAAGTTAGTACCTGATGTAGAGCAGGAATACAGGTCTCCTGGCTGTCCATTTATGGTGAAGGCATTGGATACATTGGGTGGACCACCTGTGAGGAGTACTTCATTTATAATGTCAATGGGGTTACTGTTCCACCATTCTCCTATTCAATCTCTTCGAATTAGTATTAACCATCCAAATCCCATAGGTAAGTAAAGTTTAAAGATTTATGTAATGAATTTCATAGAAACCCGTTACCTATTACGATAGGAATTTCCCCATGGGGTTTAGGAAAGGGATATAAGCCTCCTCTTTTAGGATAGATTACGAAAGCTCCATGCATCGTAGCTCAGAGCCAAGAGATATGAGCATGCCACCACAGGGTTCCTTCCTGTCCACTAGTTTTGAATTTGTAAGTATAATTTCCACTAGGTTGAATAGGGCATTGTGTAACATATGTCGGTCCGTCGGCCCATCCTGTACGTAATTGCCTCACTCCATGCCTGACACATATTCATAAACAACAAGTCCAAGAGTCAAATCTATCAATAATTGTATTAATAATATATTTACTGTTCTCAAAGATTCACATCGAGTTTGAATAAACATACCAGTGAATAGTGGCATTGTACTCGGCTTTGTTAATAAATTTAACAATAACAGTTTCTCCGTTATGGACATACAGAGTTGGGGCAGGTAGCTGTCCATTGACAACAATTATGGTATGTTGGTTGCATAGTCTTGTGACATTCTTCGGTGCAATCTGTGCAGTAATTTAAAAGAAACCTGTTGAAATATTAAAGTCACCTGCCATGCCTTGGGCAGGAAGAACAAAGAACAAAGTACAAAGGCAGCAGCAGCAGAAACAGAGATTGAGTGCGCAGCACTCTGCATTGAAGAAGAATGGGAATGAATTAATTTTGATGGGCCGCAGCCACAGATTGCAGATGAAACTAACTCAGTGATGGGCGCAGCCGTTCTTCACAGTGGAAGGACGAAGATTTTCGTAGATCTTTTCTACAGAGGAACAGAGATATTAAAAACCAGTCATTCCGGGCTTTAAAGTCCTCAACAACCAGAATGAATGAAAATTGTTTTAACAGGCGGAAGTCATTTTATTTTTGAATTGGCGGGACAAGTGGTCCCCACCATTTATATGCCAATCGGAATCGCAAAGTTATGTTGGAACAGTGTCTTGTTGATATGGAGCCGCGATGCGATGCGATCCAATCGCAATCACATATTGCATTAATCAAATGTCTTGCAGATGTGAAGAGTTCCGCAAACGGAATGTTTAATACATTGAAACATATATATAAATCACCCCCACAGCAGCGGAGGCCCGTGGGTCCACAAGACCACGTGGTAGAAATCTATTGGAATCGCTTGGTTTCAATCGCAAGGTTGAATCGACGAGGCTTTATTGTGTGCCCCGATTAGGGCGGATCTGATCATGTTATGAGACGGAGTTAATAGCTGGATCGCGCCCGTGTTTCCAATTGCAAGAAGAAGATCGGAGGTTTGTTTTTTTGGTCGCGCGTTTTGTTTAAAGCGCGGATCCGACGGTCTTATACGGCGTATTTAATATCGGGCCATCGAGTCCATGGTCTAATCGCAATCGAAAGATTGAGCGGATCACAAATTTTGTTGTCAAGCCGAACTCCCGATTGTCGATTGCCGACTATGAAAGTGGTCCCCACTTTTATATGTCGCGCCATATAAAGTTTTCATATTTTTGTAATGTTTTCCTATGTATTTTGTTTTTATGTTTTATGACCGCCGCGCCATATATATAAAGTGAAAATGCCCGCGCATGTCAGGTATTACTGTATTGTATTGTGAACCGCTGTGTGAAGAGCCCATAGGCAAGAGAAAACACAGTAAGACCATTACAGCACTGTTTTGTGCGTTTTTTGAGAGAGACAGAGAGCATTGTTTTGAAGTTTTGTGCACTGCGTTTGCAGCAGTCACTGTAGTTGTTCATCCCCCTATTTAGAGGAAGATCTGTATTAGTTTTTTTTGAAGAAATAGAAGTTGTCTTAAAAGTCTGAAAACTCTGTCTCCTGTCAATTTATTTTATTTCTCTGTGTTTACAAGGAGAGCTTATTCTCTCCACTTGGAATTCTCAAAATTCCAACATGGTATCAGAGCGCATCTAGGCTCTTTGAAGATTTCAAAGAAGCTGAAGAAGAAGACCTGTTGCAGCGTTTCTCTCCAGCAGCGTGAAAAGCTCAACAGAAGTCAAGGTCAGGTATTTCTCAAAGATGAAAGAGCAGTTGTTTATTGTTTAAAGAGTTTGTTCTTTCAGTAAAGGAAAGACAGTTTTTTTAAAGTCTGAGTTCAGTTTAAGAAGCAATGGCTGGACCAAGCACTGGTATGAATCTTGGAAATGTTCAGCTTCCACAGTTTAATGGAAAGAACTATGATTATTGGGCCATTACCATGAGAGCCCTGTTTGTCTCACAAGACTTGTCGGAACTAGTAGAAGATGGTTTCACAGAACCAGCTGATCAGCAGGCTTTTAATGCCTTAACTCAAGCAGAGAAAGATGTATTGAAGAATAATAGGAAGAAAGATGCTAAAGCTCTCTTCTGTTTGTATCAAGCTGTAAATGGGAGTGTGTTTCCAAGGATAGCAGCAGCTAAGAAATCCAAGGAGGCATGGGAAACTCTGAAAGTTGCCTATCAAGGTATGGAGAAAGTGAAGACAACAAAACTTCAATTGCTGAGAAGAGATTTTGAAACTCTTTGCATGAAAGAGTCAGACAGTGTTGACACATTTTTCACACATGTGATTGGGACTGTCAATCAGATAAGATCCCATGGAGAAACTCTTGAAGATAGAAGAATTGTGGAGAAACTTTTGAGATGCTTACCCTCAAAGTTTGATGTTATTGTTACCACCATAGAAGAGACCAAAGATCTCTCACAGTTCACAGTGGATGAACTTCATGCCTCACTGATAACTCATGAACAAAGACTGAGCAGAGATGAACACTCATCTCTTGAGCACGCCTTCAAGACCTAGATGCCTTCAGGAAGAGGAAGAGGCAAAAGTCAGAATAGAGGTGGAAGGGACAGCTCTTCACACTCACATGGAAGGAGCAACAGTCAAAGCCAGAGCCACGGCCAATGCAACAGCCAGCAAGATGGACATCAACACCAACATGCTCATGGGCAAAGGTATGGCAAATCCAATGTCCAGTGTCATTATTGCAAGAAATATGGGCACTATGCCAATGAATGTAGAAAGAAGCAAAATGACATGAAGAATAGGCAGAATGCTAATGTAGCAAAAGAGGAAAAGAACCCAAGTAATGTGCTGTTAGCTTGTAATGTAGCACAAGATAAAGAAGATGATGTTTGGTTCTTAGATTCTGGATTTAGTAATCACATGACTGGCAACAGAGCAATGTTTTCCAATCTTGATGAAGAAGTTAAATCTGAAGTGACCACAGGGACTGATACTAAAATCTCTGTCAAAGGGAAAGGCAGAGTAAGTATTCGTGCAAGGAATGGGGAGCAAATTTTTTTTCCTGATGTGTATTATGTTCCAGGTCTGAAATGTAATCTTTTGAGCATTGGGCAGCTCATAAACAAAGGTTACAATGTTATATTCAAAGATGATGTGTGCACAATAAAAGATATTCCTCCAAGTAAGAAAATTATTGCTGAAATTCAAATGACCAGCAATAGAATGTTTCCGCTCAAGCTCAACATTGACTTGAAAGGAAAAGGGAAAAGCATAGTAGCTGTAACTCAAGAAGCCTTCCAGAAGGAAGAGAAAGATGAAAATTGGTTATGGCATTTGAGATTTGGACATCTCAATTTCAGAGGATTAAATTTGTTGCACAGAAAAGGAATGGTAAGAGGTTTACCACTGATAGAGAAGCCTGACAGCCTATGTGAAGGCCACATCTTGGGAAAGCAACACAGAGAAAATTTTCCTTCAGGGAAAAGCATAAGGGAAAAAGCACCTTTGGAAATAATCCACTCATATTTATGTGGGCCGATGCAAACAGCATCTGTTTCAGGCAGCAATTACATGCTGACCTTCATAGATGATTTCACACGAAAAGTGTGGGTTTATTTCTTAAAATATAAGAGTGAAGTCTTTCAGAAATTTCGTCAATTTAAAGCTCTTGTAGAAAAACAGAGCGGACTGCACATTAAAGTCCTCAGAACAGATAGAGGAGGAGAATATATCTCAAAAGAATTTCTGCGTTTTTGCAGAGAGAGTGGCATACACAAGCAATTTACCACCAGGTACACGCCGCAACAGAATGGAGTGGCTGAAAGGAAGAATCGAACCATAATGGAGATGGTGAGAAGTATGCTAAAGGCAAAGCACTTGCCGAATGAGTATTGGGCAGAAGCAGCAAACTGTGCTGTATACATTTTAAATAGATGCCCTACAAAAGCAGTGATGAACAAAGTTCCAGAAGAAGCGTGGAGTGGCAGAAAACAGGGAGTCACCCACATGAGAGTTTTTGGGTGTGTAGCATATGCACACATTCCAGACAAATTGAGAAAGAAGTTGGATAGTAAGGGGGAGAAGTGCATTTTCCTTGGATACTGTGAAGATTCCAAAGGATACAGACTGTACAACCCATCCACAAAGAAGTTTGTAATTAGCAGAGATGTGCAATTCATTGAAGAAGAAGCGTGGGATGGAAGCATTAAGAAAATAGTCAATGTCAAAAACTGTTTATCTCATGATGAAGATGATGTAGATGTGGTTGAGATTAATAACCCATCCATTGCACAACCTCCAGCAGCACAAGGCCAGCAAGGGACGCCTCAAGCGGCAGTGAGAACACCCTTGAGAAGAAGCGGCAGTGGTTCACCGAGTACACCACAAGGAGCAGAATCGAGTGCTTCATCAAGCACGGCTACACCAAGTGAAAGAGGAACAAGATTCAGAAGCCTTAGAGAAATTTATGAGCAAGGAGAAGAAAATGAAGGTATGAATTCCTTATTTTCTTTGTATTGTCAAGTTGATGATCCTATTCATTTTGAAGATGCTATTAAAGATAGAAAATGGATAGAAGCTATGGATGATGAAATTAAAGCCATAGAGAAGAACAAAACATGGGAGTTGGTTGATCTCCCAGAAGGTAAAGAAGTCATTGGAGTTAAATGGGTATACAAGACCAAAAGCAATGTTGAAGGAAAAATAGAAAGACACAAGGCCAGACTTGTTGTCAAAGGATATAAGCAGAAGCAAGGGATTGATTATGAAAAAACTTTTTCACCAGTTGCAAGAATGGAAACGGTAAGAGCAGTGTTGTCCATAGCAACACAAAATAGATGGAAAGTATATCAAATGGATATAAAATCCACATTTTTAAATGGAGTTTTAATGGAAGAGGTATATGTGGAACAGCCTCTTGGATATGAGAAGAAAGGCCAAGAGCATAAGGTCTGTAAATTGAAGAAAGCTCTTTATGGGCTGAAACAAGTACCAAGAGCATGGTACAGTAGAATAGATTCTTATCTATTGGAGAATGGATTTGAAAAGTGTGAGGGAGAACCCACCCTCTACATCAAAGAAAAGGATGGTAAGTTATTGATTGTTGTTTTATATGTTGATGATTTAATTTTTACAGGTAATGATAATTACCTTGTTGAAAATTTTAAAACAGTCATGAAAGATGAATTTGAAATGACTGACATGGGTTTATTAAGATACTTCTTGGGAATAGAAGTGGAGCAAGGTAAGAAAGGAATTTTTATTTCTCAAGCAAAGTATGTGAATCAAGTTCTAGAAATATTTAACATGCAGGAGTGCAAAGCTGCAATTACTCCCACAGTAATGGGATTGAAGTTGAGTAAGAATGACAATAGCAAGGATTTCGATCCAAGTTTGTATAAAAGCATAGTTGGCAGCCTCATGTATTTGACTGCAACTAGGCCGGATATTATGCATGCTGTTAGCTTAATTTGCAGATTTATGGAGAAGCCAAGAGAAGCACATTGGCAAGCAGCAAAGAGAATTCTGAGGTATGTGAAAGGAACAAAAGGATTTGGTATTTTATATACTACTTCAGAAAATTCAGAATTGGTTGGATACACTGATAGTGATTGGGCTGGAAGTGTAGATGATCGGAAGAGCACTTCCGGTTATGTTTTTCATATGGGTTCAGGAGCCATTTCATGGGCTTCTAAGAAACAACCTATTGTAGCATTGTCTACAGCAGAGGCAGAATATGTGGCAGCTACAGTAGCAGCGTGTCAAGCAATTTGAATGAGAAGGATGTTGAGAAGTTTGTGCCAAGAACAGGTAAAGGGCACTGTGATTTATTGTGAAAATAGCTCAGCTATTGCATTGTCAAAGAATTCTGTGTTTCATAAAAGAACAAAGCACATAGACACAAAGTATCATTATATCAAAGAATTGGTGAATAATGGTGAAGTTGTTTTATAGCATTGTAAAACAGAGGAGCAATATGCAGATATTTTAACTAAACCATTGGGACAAAAGACATTTGAATTTTTAAGAAAATGCTTGGGTATGTTGAACAACCCAGCAGCTGACTTTAAGGGGGAAAGTTGAAATGTTAAAGTCACCTGCCGTGCCTTGGGCAGGAAGAACAAAGAACAAAGTACAAAGGCAGCAACAGCAGAAACAGAGATTGAGTGCGCAGCACTCTGCATTGAAGAAGAATGGGAATGAATTAATTTTGATTGGCAGCCACAGATTGCAGATGAAATTAACTCAGTGATGGGCGCAGCCGTTCTTCACAGTGGAAGGACGAAGATTTTCGTAGATCTTTTCTAAAGAGGAACAGAGATATTAAAAACCAGTCGTTTCGGGCTTTAAAGTCCTCAACAACCAGAATGAATGGAAATTGTTTTAACAGGCGGAAGTCCTTTTATTTTTGAATTGGCGGGACAAGTGGTCCCCACCATTTATATGCCAATCAGAATTGTAAAGTTATGTTGGAACAATGTCTTGTTGATATGGAGTCGCGATGCGACGCGATCCAATTGCAATCGCATATTGCATTAATCAAATGTCTTGCAGATGTGAAGAGTTCCGCAAACGGAACGTTTAATACATTGAAACATATATATAAATCACCCCCACAGCAGCGGAGGCCCGTGGGTCCACAAGACCACGTGGCAGAAATCTATTGGAGTCGCTTGGTTTCAATCGCAAGGTTGAATCGATGAGGCTTTATTGTGTGCCCCGATCAAGGTGGATCCGATCATGTTATGAGACAGAGTTAATAGCTGGATCGCGCCTGTGTTTCCAATCGCAAGCGGAAGATCGGAGGTTTGTTTGTTTGGTCGCGCGTTTTGTTTAAAGCGCGGATCCGACGGTCTTATACGGCGGATTTAATATCGGGCCATCGAGTCCATGGTGTAATCGCAATCGAAAGATTGAGCGGATCACAAAGTTTGTTGTCAAGCCAAACTCCCGATTGTCGATTGCCGACTATGAAAGTGGTCCCCACTTTTATATGTCGCGCCATATAAAGTTTTCATATTTTTGTAATGTTTTCCTATGTATTTTATTTTTATATTTTATGACTGCAGCGCCATATATATAAAGTGAAAATGCCCGCGCATGTCAGGTATTACTGTATTGTATTGTGAACCGCTGTGTGAAGAGCCCGCACGCAAGAGAAAACACAGTAAGACCATTACAGCACTGTTTTGTGCGTTTTTTGAGAGAGACAAAGAGCATTGTTTTGAAGTTCTGTGCACTGCGTCTGCAGCAGTCACTATAGTTGTTCATCCCTCTGTTTAGAGGAAGATCTGTATTAGTTTTTTTTTGAAGAAATAGAAGTTGTCTTAAAAGTCTAAAAACTCTGTGTCCTGTCAATTTATTTTATTTCTCTGTGTTTACAACGAGAGCTTATTCTCTCCCCTTGGAATTCTCAAAATTCCAACACGGAAAGAGAAGAAATTAACCAACTATGAATATTAGCAAATAGAAAAATACAATATTTATAGTTAAATTGGGGGTTGATATTCTATGAATTGAATTTTTTTTATTTTTATTTTAATATCCATATTTGATTAAAACTACGCTATTCAAGTGTTTCTAACATAAAACAAAATCCTCCACACATTGTAAATACGGAACAGGTAAAAAATCATTTCGTTTCCAAACATCAAATTGGCAGATTCATTTCAAACTGGATGCAAATAAAACACAAAAGTCTCTCCCTGCTCCAGAAATCTGGCGTCATTTTAAGAAAACTAAACAAACAGTGGCACAGTAAAATAAACAGTGAATTTCCAACTATTCTCGAATTCTGTAACAGTCAATGTATTCATGTTAAACCATTAACTCATGTATTATATTCAGAAGACATGCAAGACTTAAATAAGATGGATCACTACCCTTCGTTAGTTGCAGGGTGCACCTGATATCTTATGTGTGGATGTAATTAACAGGAAAAGAGACAACATATAATTACTACAACAATAAACTCAGGTGTTAATATTTGTTGCGTACCTTTGAGAGGAACATATCCTTCCTCGATGAGCAAAGGGATGGAAAAATAGGCCGTGAAACCGGACGCACTGGTCGGCCAGAAGGCAACTCTGGGAACACCATATTCGTCATAACTTGAG
>JAXQQM020058445.1:0-42521 GCA_034641835.2 Pinus albicaulis
GATACATCAAAATCAAAGAGGTGCTGCAAGCGGCTAAGGCCGACATCATCAAATATATGGAGCTGCATCAAGGTTGTAATGAAGAGGTCATCCGGGCATGTGGGGGGCTACCTGCAGGGCCACCCCCTCATGAGGGCTAAAACATCTCACACACACCCGGGAATCATCAAGAGCTGCTGCTGCATTACTGAACTATCAAGTATATGGATCTCGATCATGCTGAAAGGAGCTGGAGCTGAGAAACAATCAAGTCAAAGGGTAATGAGAAAACCCTTTACCTAATCCGAGGCACTGAACAAGAGTGGAAGCTGGAACCAAGGTACACCGCCCTCTAGACCGGTCTTCTGGAATGAATGAGCTGATGTTGACAGAAGGAGGTCCGCCATAGGTGAGGCAATGAGAGATCCTCAACTAAGGCACGAGAGAAAATGGTAGAGCGACTGACAGACTAATGTCGATGATGATGATGAAATGGAGGGGACTTAGTAGCGAATGGACGACTTCCCTTGTTAGAGCATAAAGGGCATGAATGACATGGCAGCGACTGACACAATATCATGAGGGATAGGGGACAGTGGGACTGAAGGCCATAATGTGCGACACAAGAGAGGGATCAAGCAATGAATGATGGAGGACTATAGCGGGGTACAAAGGGACTCGGGATAGACGTCGCGATGATGACTCAACTTGGATGCTCTAAACAAGGGCGACTCGATGGTGCTGCCACACATAAAAGAGCCCATGGGGGACCCGAAAAACATGAGTACAAGATGATATCTCATGACGAAAATCGACACAAACAAAGACAAGTATGGAGGCAAAGTGGCACCCCAAGTACAAGTTTTGTCAGTGAGGAAATTCGATTTTAGGGGGAGGTGAAGTGACCCATCTTGGACAAACTGTGTCCTGGTGAAGTGTCAAATCAGAAAAAACTAACAGATGCCCATTTGAGGGCTCGGTGGTGCGGACGGTTTGTCAAATGGAGCTACGGTATGGTCGCAGCAGGCGAAAGAAGAAACAAGGGTTCTCTTTTAATAAGGCAGTTTTCCCTCCAAATCCACTCATTTGCTAGTGTTGTTGTGGTGAATGTAGAGAGGAGAGAAGGCCCTAAATCTTGCGGCAAGTGTAGCGGACAAACCGACCGTTGGAGTCGAGATCCGTCAGTTGCAGGTAAGAGGCCTAACCTTACTCTTTCATTTTGATGGATTGAAAGTTCAGATTAGGGCCCAGAATCTCAGAAACAGACCCTCTTTCATCTCTACGGTCGGGTCGCACTTTTTGGGCCAAAAACTGCGACCTGGGACACAGGTTTTGAGCCAAAAAATGCGACCTGAGACACAGGTTTTGAGCCAAAAACTGCGACCTGGCCCAGGATTGGGCAGAAAAGTGCGACCTGGAGGATGAAGGGGATTTCAGTGCTGTGTTAGGGCTGAGACTTGGGTTTTTGTGATTGTTTACCGTGTTTCCTATCTGTATACTGACAAAGATGATGTTTTTGTGCATCTATGGCAGATATACGGGTCAACTGGAGAGAGAGAGACCTGGGCACATTACGGACAGAGATCCAGATAGATCAGGGTGTCCATCGTGTATTGGCCAGGTTTGGGGTTCTAAAGTTTTTGGAGAACCCTTTGATGAGAGTTGGGGAGCCCTTGTTGGCCCGGATTGTCAGTTATTGTGATCCAGATCATGAGGTCTTTATAGTGCAGGGGCACAGGATCGAATTGACAGTCCAGGATCTGTATTTTCTGACGGGTCTCCCGCCACTTGGGATGGTGGGAAACACGCAACCAGTGCTACCGCGGGGGCGGCATATCATGGAGTTTGTGGAGCGACATTGCCGACCAGGTCTCCAAGTCAAAGGGACTCGGATACCGATCAGGGACCTAGAGAGATTAGAGACCCGTGCGGTGGCCGCAGCGGTGCTGCGGATCCTGGGCAACCAGGCGTTCCATCACATCACAGGGGGGCAGATGATGATTGTGGAGAGTGTGCTGAGTGGGACCTACTATGGGTGGGCCCAAATGATGTTAGTGTCGTTAAAACGACAGTTGTCGCTCTGCAAGCGGCAAGTGAACCACGATTGCTCATATGGGACTTTATTGTGCGCCTTCTTCTTTGAGAAGATCCCGACCTTACGACCTCGTGTACAGCTCCCAAATGGGGGCCCGAGAGAGCCCAGGATGCGCCGGTGGGGGCGGTTACTGTGCAGAGGAGGAGGAGGGGTGGTCAGACGAGTGTTTCGACCTGAGTTCTTTGCCCATTAGGATCAGATTCCGTTATACATAGACGACTATCCCTATAGTGGGATGAGTTATTGTGGGGATCCGGACCTACCACTTCCGCCTGGTTGAGTATGGGGACCTGATGGTAAGTGACAAGTAACTACTCTTTTTTGGGCATGTTAAAGTTAGTGAATAGTAGATAGGGTATTGATTCATGTACTTTTGGTATGCAGATATAGCTCTGGTAAAACCAACCGGATATATGGGACGACCAGCAGCATCTGGAGCTGCAGGTCTGAGTGGGTCGAGAGCAGCGCATAATGAGGATGCGGCCGCCCTTCTAGAGGACATCCGCCATAGATGCGAGAGGTTGTTGACCGGAGTGTCAGAGCGCGGGTGGCAAGACTTAAACGACCAGTACTTAGAGCCATGTATTGGTCTGCCCTCGGAGTGGCGAGGTGTCATGCGGCGCATGGCGATGGCCGGTCAGGGGATACGTGATCTACAGGCTGCAGGAGCAGAGCCATTGGCTCGGGATCCGCCAGATAGTGATTAGGTGTGGGACATACGGTGCCCCCTAGTGTGTATGTGGGGACAAATGGTGTCCCAAGTTTTGAGTTTTTTGTAACATGCTATGGGCATGTCATATGTATCAGAGTAGATGGACTCTAAACACATGTTTTGCGACACATATTATGGATATGCATCTTTTTTAATGATTATGAATGTTATTGTCTTATATGAAATGCGTGTGATAAATGTCAATCCAGAACATGGTTTGCAATTCTATCTACATAGTGATTCTATTCTCGAGGTACATGGTTGAAAGTTATGGTTTCAAATTCACGTATCAAGAGTTTCACTCGTAAACAGCACAGGATTACGCACACGATAGACACCATTTAGTTGCATGACAAGAATCAGGGAATCTAAATGAACATGCATATGGCGGATGCGATGAAAGAGGGCATCGGCTAAGAGACCACGCACTGCATCATATTCGGCCTGATTGTTGGTGGCAGTACCAATGCAGACCCCGTTTGAGAGAACAAGGGCATGCAAGGGGGTAAAAATGGCCCAACCTGTCGAGGCTAGATTCCGAGAGTAACAACTTGCACCATCGGCGTAACCGATATAGGGTGGGGACGGGAGGTCCTGCGGAATAGTGTTACAAGACAAAAAATGGGGGGAGGAGGTACAGTGACGGCAACGTAAGTGTATAGTAGACATCGAGCGGCAACTGCAAGAGGGAGTGTGATGGGAAAGATGGCTATGCCGCATATACAAACTAGATGGTGGTATATGAGGGCTATAGGAGGGATGGCTGGGACTCGGGCTACGGAGGTCAACAGAGATACGGGTGGTGTTATCCTGTGTATGGGCGGGAAGGATGAGGTCAAGGGTGGAAAAGGTTCCCAAGGAGGCATCCGGACGGGAAAAGAGGGGATGACGAGTGGAAGGGAAACCACATGACGCGGCAAAGTTACCTAAATAATCCGTAGGGGAAGAAAGGCTCACATACGGATCGTCACGGGGAATGACAGAAGAACAGCGAAACAAATGGTCCAATGATGTTGAGCCTAGGGTGGTCGCTGAAGGGGGGTCAAGCGAAACAACAGGGGAGGATTCAAAGGGAATGTTCTCCGAAGGTCTCACAGAGGATGATAGGTAGAGAATGTTGGTAGTAGACTCCGTCATCTGGACATCAGGGGGGGGATGTCAATGGGAGCGGGGGGATCCTCAAGCTAACCTGAAGCATACTACGCAAGTATGGGAGAGGCGGACTGATTTTGTTCAACCTCATACTCTCGAACTACCTCTAAAGAGGCGTGGTAATGCGTCAGGTGAGGACAATGGTGGGAGTAATGGCCATGGGCATCGCATAAAGCACAGGGTTTTTTGGTGCGAATAATCTTTTGGTTCTTGGTTACGGACGAGGACGGAATAGTGGGGTCAGGGACCGTAGACTCAGGGAACGCGAATTTAACCATGGGTTGGATACGGGGCAATTCGGGACAAGTATGGGTGGCATGACCGACGACATCACACAAGGCGCAAGGCTTGGCGGGCGAAGGAGGAGCCGGGTCAGTCGGGGTGGCCTTGTCTTTGGCTGCCCCCTTGCGAGCTTTGCCTTTCTTTCCTGGAGCTGTCACCACAGGGGCAGGGTCCTGTGGAGGTGCGGGGGGCATGGTGGCAACAGAGGAAGCGAGGGGGACCGATTGAACCGGTGTCAAAGCAAGATAGGGTTTGGGGTGACCAGGCGGGGTAGCGGCTGGAGGGTCAAGGTAGCAGATGGGTATGCCCAGGGTCAGGTTAGGGAGAGAGAGGGTGGCCATGTTGGGGACCGTATAGACTCCGGGATGGGGAGCCAGGAAAGGTATCTGACCAGTGGGATAATGACCAGGAGGGACGGCTCCGAGATGGTTGAGGCCTGGGGGAACCGACCCAGGAGGATAGAGGGGTTTAGGGATACCAGCTATAGGAGAAGGGCCAGAAGGAGGAGGTCCGGCTGGCTGAGATGAATGGCTAGGAGCGGGTTGTGGTGGGCGAGGTTGAGTCTGAGGTTGCTGACTAGCCGAAGCGGGTCGCTTAAGGGCAGCCCGAGACGATTGCATCATGCAAACATTCGATAAGCTGGGATCAGAGATAGGAGGAGGAGGGAGACCAGGGAAAGTTCCAAGCAATGAGGAGTCTTTGTAGACGCCGGGAGAGACATTGGTCAAGGAATCGATGGTTTGCTTATTGGCTACAGGAGAGATGGTCGTCTCAGGGGAGGTCTGAGACTTTGGCTCATGATAAGTCAACTGGTCGATAGTGACTATCTTTTCATTGTGAGGAAAAGACATCTTGCAAAAAATCGCGGATGGGACAGCAGACATGGCATAGGTGTAGCTTCGCCCCAATATAATGTTGTAATCTAGAGGGGCGTCAATGACTTCGACGTTAATGCAAACAGTCTTGCCCGCAAGAGTGATAGGACAATTACGGAAGAGGCCAATGGACTGGGAGGCGTGGCCATCCCACGCTCGAAGGGTGATTGTGGAGGGGGCCAACTCAGGAGATCCGAGTTGCTTCCAAACCGAAGCGGACATCACACAGGTGGATGCCCCCTCATCAATTATACACCGAGAAACGTTAGCGTTCCGGATTTTGACTGGGATTTGGAAGGCGACGGAAGTAGGAAGGGGAGGATTTTCCTATTGATGGGTGTCGAACACAATCATTTGGTCATCAGCAGGATCCACAGCGCCCACGGCAGATAGTAGAGCCTTCTTTTGGGAAGGGAAAGATTGGAGGAGTTCCAATGTGGAAATGGCAGCAGGAGACTGCGCCAAATCATCTACTATGCTATACGAATGAGCAGCTCGACTAGGAGCAGCATTTCGGCGTAATGGTCCTTTGGGAATCTTGGTATGAACCTCAAATTTGGGTGGAGGGATATGTAAGGGACCATTGGATGTCAAAAGAGGCTCGGTAGAACCTGAAGAAGGGGACTCAAAGGCAGACTGAGCGGGAGGCTTGGGGTACTGGCAAGATCGAGTTTGAAGGTGAAGGTCGACGGTTGGGGATGGATCAGAGTTCATCATGAGGATCTGGTAATCGGAGGAACCAGAAAGGGAAGGTTGAGTGGCGACCTGTCCGTCAGGTGGTTGGGTAGCCACGAATCCTTGCTGAGGGAAAGGATCAGTAAACACAGCTGGTTGAGTAGTGGTCACATTAGGGGGAGCATGAGGGGAGGCATGTTATCCTCGCAATGTGGCTTGAGACTCCCACATCTGCCGCATTTGTGGTAAGAGGGGACAATCGTGGATGTAATGACCGTAAACACCGCAACACGAACAGGGCTTATTGGTGCGAAGAGGCCTATCCGTCTTGGGCTGAGTGCCCTGTTGCTGGTTGGAGATGTTAGGGTCAGTACCTTGAGGATTGGGTCCACGGGTACCAGGGGCAGATTGATTTGGATTGCCTCTCCGCCTTCTTTGAGAAGGGGGATTAGTCGCGCCCTGTTGTGCAAAGACTTGCCCTGGAAGGGGCTGTAGGTGCTGTTGCGGGGGCGGAGGAGGCAAGGGAGGAGGAAGCGCATAGGCTGGAGGAGCTGGCACACCAGGCTGCGGATAAGGATAATGGTTAGGTTGGGCAACATTGAGGTAAGCAGGAGGTTGGGCAAAAGGATGAGGCATGCCGTATCCTGGATACATGCTACACAGGAGGAAAAGTGCTAGAGTCTTTGGCCCCTCCGGAGGCGATATGTAGGAGGTTGAAGCGTACGCGGATGAAAAGGGCTCCAACAATACCGTCGGCGAATGATTCCTCGGGCGTGCGCACCCGGGCTGGGAGGTGGAAGGACAGGTATAAACATAACTAGACTGAGCATAGATCAGGTCATATTTCAAGGCTACTTGGAGGGCGGCTTCTTCGGTTTGAGGGAAATGGGAGGCGACATCTTTGCCAATGGGAGGTAAGAGAGTGCGAAGGAACCAGTCCATATAAACCCGATCTTCGAAGGGGGGAGCGCGACATAAGCTCCGTCTTCTCCGCCATTCCTGGACATGAGTGGAAAGGCGGGTCGAAGAGGTTTGCTTGAAAGAAGTCAAGAGCTCTGTACCAATATCGTATCGGAGAGGGAGCTGGAAATAAGATAAAAAGGCTTGGGCAAGGGTCGCAAAGGTGGTATGGGAAGAGATGGCTTGGTCAACATACCATTTAGAAGCTTCGCTAGTAAGCGTGCGTTGGAACAACCGAAGACGGATGGAATCATCGGTAATGGAATTGGAGGAACACCACATGTGGAAAGATCAGACATGGTTGGTTGGATCTTCTCCAGCAAGGCCTTTGAACTTTGGGATGTCGAAGGGGAGCTTGGTTGGCATAGCAGGCCAACCAACATCGTGGCGGATAGGGTCATTGATCAACTACTTGAAATCGGGGAGGTTAAGGCCTGCCATGTAAGGGAGCAAAGGCGCAGCCGAGGTAGTTCCTGTGGTGGTTCCACTAGTAGTAGTCCCGGAATTAGGGTCGGGATTACCACTAGCGTTAGGCCCTGGACCAGACATAGTGAAGGTGACAGGGGGAGAACCAGAAGCAAAAGGAGAACCCAATGAATCAGAAGAGGAGTCGGAGTGCGGACTCGGAGGAGGACTAACTCGACGACGGCGGGAAGGAGTAGGTCGACCGACCGGAAACTGAGGGTGAAGGCCAAGAAGTCTCCGGGATGTGCGCTTTGGAGGCATAATGGTGACAACACAAACACGGCACGAGGGGAAGAAGAACGACCGACAAAGGCAGGGAGGTGCAGAATCAAGTGATTACAATGTCGAAACAAGGGCAGAAAGGTGTAGTGTCAATTGATTTTAGATTCTTTTCCTGGCAGTGGAAACCAAGCTCTTCTTCGCTTAGGGTGAGTGTGTGGCGTGCGTTAATTTTAATTTTTAAACCCTTTTCATTTTGAGAGCAAGAGAAAAAGTGTGCTGCGTAACTGAAAATAATGCTGCAAAAAACAGTATATAATGCTGAAATAACAGAAAATTAATAGCTACTAGTGCATCGATCTAACCCAAGAAGGCGGGTCTCTCAAAACTAATCTAAAAGAGGGAAAAAATATAGTCAAAACACACTAACAAGAGGCCAATAGATCTAGGGTCGAAAGGGACAGATATCTAAAGGAGAAAACTGCTGAAAAGAGGGGCAGATCACAGCCAAGAGGCAGAGGCAAGGTGGCTGGAAAAAAAAAAGGGGGGGGGGAATCAGCAAAAAGCAGAAGGGGCAAGGAGGAGGCCCTAAAGGTAGATCCAAACAAATCTTCTAGAGGTGATTTGAAAGGGAGAAGAGCTAATTAAAAGGGGTCTGAAAAGGAGGTATCAGATCCGGAAAAGGGGGGGGGCTGAAACTCTGAAAAAAAAAACAGACCTGAAATAGAGAAAAGCTCTTCCACCAAAAGTGAAGGGTACTAAAGCCCTAGGGGGCTATATTCCCACTTAGATGAGCAAAACAGATCAGAAACAGGTCGAAATGGGCTGAGACAGAGGCTAGAAAACCCTGACAAAAGCTTCAGAAAAACCCAGAAAAATAGCAGAAAAATTGGCAGGTCGTAGGTTCTGACCTGTTTTCTGTGCAGGTCGTAGATACTGGGCTGAAAAGTGCGACCTGGAGGTCCAGGTCGCAGGTTTTGGGCTGAAAAGTACGACCTGAAGCTCTAGGTGTCCCGGCGGCAGATTTCCGGAAAAATTGTCGTCTCAGTTGCGGCTTATGTCTGTCACCTGCGCAATAGAGCCAGAAACACGCAGAAGTTAGAAATTTTAATGTTTTAGGGTTTTATAGGTGAAAAACCACATGAAAATACGAAAAACAAAAAGCTGAAAAGAAACCCTAGGGTCTGAAGTAGCTGGATATGAAGGAATATGAAAAACGACAGCGGTCGTAATTGAAAACCCGTGTGGAGTCGCCAATTGTTAGTATGAATCTTTTGTCGAAGCGTACGAAAAAAGACCACTTTAGCTATGCATAACTTATAGCCCTAACATCAAATGTGGCTGCTAACATCTTCAGATCTGCAGTTAGTTGATCAAGACAAGTGCTGCAAAAAACCAGATCTATGCATATAAAGACATTAAGCAGTAAAATCAAGAGTTTGCTCCATACATCCAATAGACAAGACAAGAACAATGTTTTTTGAAAGAATTTTTGTATTAAGGGCACCTGGGAGGAAAACAAGAAGGTGTATCCAATTCTCCTCAATGGGATGGGTTCTTGGAAGTCCTCGGCACTTCAGATCTAGAATCTCTCTCTCTTGTTGGTGTAGAAAACCCAGACAAAGATAGAACTCAAAGGGAGCTCACACAACAAATAATGTAGAAAAATGTGACCAAGTGTATAGATCCAGAGTGATCTAATAGGCAACAAAGGTGAAGAATGGTAGGAAAAACCCTCCTATTTATAACAAAATATTGGGTCATTCTAGATCTTGGTGCATGATTAAAATAATGTTAACCAAATCTAGATCCACCTTTTATGGAATATTTTATTATATTTGTTGGAGGGAAAAAGTATTTGACTTGGGTCAAATCACTTTATTTGTGAATAATAAATAAATAAATGATTTATTTATCATTTTAAGGAGGTGGTTAAAAGATAATCAAATAAATAATGATTTATTGAATTATTTATGGGTGATTTAGTCATATTTAACAAGGAATATTATTTAAATAAGGTTTAAATAATTATTCCTGGAAAATAATAAGATAAATAAAGATTTATCTAATTAATTTCTTTGTTTTGGGTTAAACATGACCAGGAAAATCAAACAAATATAGGTTTGTTTAATATTTCCTTTTGGGGTTTCCTGTTTAGACCATAAACAACCTAATAAATGTGTTTTATTAAGTTATTTTACATAGTGAAGGCAACTTTACTTAGGATAAAATTGGTCTTACATGGTGTACTTGGGTCCATCTAATGATAGTAGGTTAGATGACCAAAAAATGGTGTAACAGTTGGTGTGGTGAGAAATACCATATCTTGAACGTGTGCTTGGTCAATATCAAAACAAGGTCTCTTTATTGTGACTCATAACTAGTAGGCACACTATGGAACCTTTGGTTCTTTTATTTTTCTTTAGGGCTGTTCGAAGGGATTCAAATGCACGTTGAGAAGAGAGGAGTTATGTTGTCATGTACTCGTCCAAGCTTACAAGTCGAACTCCTATGTGGATGGCCATGAATGCGATGCACAATGACCTTGTGGTTACTTTGGGTACCAGAGTCTATGTGTTGGTACTGGAAGTGAACTACATCTTCATCATTAGTAACATAAGATCAAAATGCACTTAAATCTTTCTAAAAACGTAGGATTTTAATCAGTTAAGCAAGATGTACCTCATCATACTAATTATATGTATTTGAGGCCATTAGTTTGGATTTTTAGGGAAAAAAAGATAAATATGTAAGGAAATCATGTGGAAAGAGGGTAACGAAAGATGCCAATGTTGGGAGCCAACATCTCGCCCACACCAAATATCTTGCATGCTCCCATGCAAGACATACACAAAATTGCAAAATCAAACCCTATAAAAATTGATTAACATCTTGCAACCTACTTAGGAGATCCTAGCAACATTGATAAGGATGTTGAGGCCTCCTTAAATCCTAGTCACTTTCTTTGTCTGCCTTCCTTGGGATGTAGATGGAATGGACTCAAAAAACATGTTTTGTAGCCTTTTGTTTTCCAACTATAACTCCTTAATCTATTCTTGAAACTTGCAACTTTGAACTCTTAACCAGTCATTTTTCGTTTGTATATATAGATTAATAATTGTAATGAAAAATGGATTGATCTGGTAGAATATAAGGATCAACATCACTAGGATATTCACTGTGAAAATATGGAGAATTTTAATCATGCTTAGATGCTTTTGTAGTAGGCATTTTGATAGGCCATTCAGGGGGAATATATTGTGGTGAATTTGGAGGTTGAATTTTATGCTTCTTATTTACTCTATAAAGTTCCTCCAAGGTCTATTCATAATCATTGTTGATGAAAACAAGAGTGTGCTTAGTTACTTGAGGTGTGGACATAGGTGGTGATTTTGTAGGATTTTGACTGCCCTGCTGCTTAGACATATTTGAGTGACACGACGAGTAGATGATTTAGTTACTAGGGGATTTGCTTTTGATGTATTGATATTCCTTGTCTTTGACTTATGCCAAGAAGGATCAATATTATTGGCTTTGTATCGAGTTAAATATTCTTCATGGTTAACATAAGCAAACCCTTGTTCTGGGATTTTCTCTACTAAATTCCCTTATGGTTGTGACACAAAACCATTATGAACTATGAAATTCTCCCAGGTATCATTTCGATCTTTAAGCTCTTCCAAGATTAACATTTTAACAAGACCATGATGATGGAGGCCCTTAAGAGGATTACTTTTATTTTTCTTCACCTGAATTTCCATTTTTCTGAGACTCTTTTGTAGATAATAGATAAAATTAGTTCTCAATGAGACTGAAAATGTAGAAGGATATGAATGTGATATTGTAAGGTAAGAGCATACCTCCCCTCGTAGGCTAATAATTTTTGTATGGTCAAGAATGACTTTTCCCATTCATCCCTAATCCAGCTTGTTGGTACTCATTTTGCTCAGTTTGCATCTTGATGCTCTGGTTTTAGGAATTGATTACAAATATTTATGTCTCATAGTTTATTCTTACACCACTTTTCTCTAGTGCAAGGGAGGCCAGTTTCATGGGCCACCATCTCTTATATGACTCTCATAATTATATTTACAACATGAGAAATGAGGCCATTAAAATTCTATGCAAACTATAACGTGACTTTATCATCATACCTCTAAAATCATGCAAGAAACTTGTTCCATTCAAATCCATTGAACCATCCATGGCATGCATCGTACTCAGGTAAAGCTTCAAAAGTTTGAATAGTTGGCTCATGTCAATTAACCACAATATTTGTAACCTTTGTCATCACATAGGAAACTCTAATATTCCAATGCCTTGGTGTTCATATTATGAAACTCTACTACAAATTTTCATTGACAACCTTGGTGCCCTAATCTAGAATTTATTCATTAGGATAAGATAATAATTGTGAAGGTCAAACTAGCCAATTATGTCATATGAGGGTTTCAATTTTCAAATAGACAATTTGGTGGCATAAACATCCATGATTTTACATGATCAAGAGTTGGTAATGATAAGGGGCGTTGGTTGTATGCACAGTACAAGTGGTGAATTGTGTTAGTCTGAGGGTAAGGCTCACGAATTTAGTATATCGTAATCAATGTAAAATTCGACCATCATTACAGTGGATTGAAAAATGATACAACTATTAAATAAATTCAACAAGATATAATAGAACACTTTAATGCATTAGCATTTATCGATTTGGCATAAATAATATAATGGATAAGCTTATAAGACAATGTAGAATAAATTTTAGATAGGGGTAAGGTTTAGATAGGGTTAGGAATGTAAGAAAGGATATAAAATAAGGAAAATTAAGTATGAGAGGACTTTTCTTATATATAAATAAAAATTATTTTGTGCCTTAATAGATAAAAGTGAATGAGAGATATAATTTTGTTTATCTCAGGATTAATTCAACTGTCAATACCTCTTTATAGTTGGTCGAGTGTTGGATATTTGGATGAATAAATTTCAAAATGACTATGTTAAAAAGAAAAAAGATTACTTACATGTATTTTAGTACCAGGAAAAATATTTGACTTTTATGTTTCTGGTTACTGTAATGTGGAACCAATCAGAAAAATCAAAGAAGTGTAGAAATTAGCTGAATAAATCACTTATTCAATGAAGATTAACCCGATCATACATCAATTTCGAATTGCATGCATAACACATAACCTTCTTCTACAATTAATTGTCACATGCGGAAATAATAGAAGCGATCGCATATCAAATCATCACACACATTAACACAGTATGTATGGGGAAAGCTTATAGCTGAAAACCCCCAGCTATAGTATATTATAAATGGAGAGAACATGCAGCAAATACATAGTACAAACTCCTCACAAATACTCAGTACTATCTCCCAAAGCTACACAAAAACTAGCTTGGTTTTGAACAAGTCACAGGTTCAAAACACACCCACTACTTCTCTGCCTCTATTGCACAATCAAGGCTGGTCTAAATAGAGATCCAAGGTTCGAATCCTCTCACTTGGCTTCCTTTGCGCAATTATCATTTTAGTAAATTTTCCAAATTGTGAACTCAAATCTCATGCCCTGGCGATCCTCCAACTGATAGCTATACTCACCCTTTCATCTACCTCTTTCACTGGTCTCCACTGAACTGTCCATGCACTGAGTTAAACCGATGTGTTCTTTAGTTGAATAATGAGTTAATAATTAGTGAATTAAATAATATTTAATTCACACAACTCATCTCTAGTGTATTAGCCAGTTAAACTAAATACAACTAGTTCAACTAGTTAACCAGAACACCACCTTCATTAACTCCTCAATCAACTCCACCAAAACTCTGCCACATGAGTCTAACTGAAGTCTAACATGCAATAGCTCACTTAACTCATAGGAAATTCGAATTTCCTTATGTCAACTGCATGCCCCACCTCTGGGGGTCAAACTGAAGTGCTCCAAGAGAGTAAACTGTTGTTTATAGTCAAAATATTATTAAGGGTAAATAATATTTGACTTCCATATTTTTAGGAGAGGCAGTCTAAAAATAGCCTGAGACCTAAAAATATGAGTCTCATCTATTTTTACCAACATGTCACATACTTCAAGAATCTCCAACTGGAATCCCCGAATCATGCTCCATATGTCTAAAAATAGACATAGTCTAAAAATAGACATAGTCTAAAAATAGATTTTTCGACAAAAATCACATGTGTGGTCCCCACCTAGTTTAGGTGTCCACTTTTCCAACTAGGATCGGAAAGATGTTCATAGATCGCCTCACCTCACTGTTCTTGTTGCATTTTCAACTCCTCTCTTGAAGGTACATCTTGCATGACATGCAACTCCAGCCCAGTGTATGCACCTTGCATGGGTATGAAACTCATTATGCACCATCTACAACTCCGTATCTTGTCTCTGGCTTCGAATAGGCTCCAAACAACTCTGTCAGTCTAATGCCATCCATCTATCATCAAAGTCTTCGACTTCTGCTGGTACCAACTGCACATGTCATCAGGAACTACTGCGCTGTTGAACTCTTGCACCCCTGCACTCTTTCACTTGCTGTCAACTCTGATCCGCGCTCCAGTATCCGACACTGTCACTTTGATCTGCCTGCATCACTCCAACTGATCTTGCTACTGCCATGTTGTGGGCACCTCGTAGCCAGGTTCAATCCATGAGATCCACACCATCTCATGAATCTGCCCAGAAATCTCCTCATGGGATTACTCATGCATGTCGCCCCACCTCATACCTGGTGGTATAGCTGCATGCACTCCCTCTGCCCGTCTGGCACGAAATTTCTCTGCATGAGTGGTTGCTCCCACTCCATGATCCTCATCTTGTGGCTGCTCCACATCCTGAGGTTCACTTTCACCTGCATGCAAAACCCGCTCCCTCTCAAGCTTCAGTTGCATGTCTTTCTCGCCTGCATGCAACACTTGCTCCCTCTCAAGCTTCAGTTGCATGTCTTCCTTGCACTTCCCATAAGCAGGAAGCTCCGTAGACATCCCATCTACTTCAATACCTGCATGCAAAACTTGCTCCCTCTCAAGCATCAATTGCATGCCTTTCATGCACTTCCCATCAGCAGGAAGCTTCGTAGACATCCCATCTACTCCAAGTCTGTAGAGATTCTTTGCCCGAATCCCAACCTTCTTGACTTGTCCTCACGCTGCATGTTGAGAGGCTCCCTCTCAACCACCAAGTCACTAACCTCTGCTTTTCTCCTCAAAGCTTTTCATGCATCTTTTACCTCAGTGCATGTAGATTCTTGGCTCGCGCACATTGCAATTGTCCCACCATCGCAAAATTTTCTAACAAAAGAGCTGATTTTAAATCGATGATATCTCCCTCATCCGAGCTCCGATTCGACCGATTTTTTTTTCAATTTGGGTGTTTTTCCGCAAAGAATCCAAATATGCTATTTTTTTTCTGAAATATTACACAAAATATTTTCAGATATTCCCTACAAACTCGCGCACCCAAAAATTCTCGCTCTCATTCCATGTAGAAAATTATATACAATATGCATGTATATTTCCGGCTTTCTCCATCTTTATGTTTCTTGAGTTTATCCTAAAACTCAATCGCTTCCGATCTACACTTGAGAACAAATTATTTCCAAATCAGAGATTGACTGCATGGGCTTTTACCAGACCTTTCACTTTCTAAAGAAAGATGAATCCGGAGGCTATCTGGCCCGTATGCAGGCTCTGTCCGAGGAAATAAGTTTGCAATCACCGTAATAGATCTCGACAATTAATATTGCTCCGATACCATGTATAAATTTGCTGAATAAATCACTTATTCAATGGAGATTAACCTGATCACACATCAATTTTGAATTGCATGCATAACACATAATCTCTTCTACAATTAATTGTCACATGTGGAAAGAATAGAAGCGATAGCACATCAAATCATCACACACATTAACACAGTATGTATGGGGAAAGCTTATAGCTGAAAACCCCCAGCTATAATATATTATAAATGGAGAGAACATGCAACAAATACATAGTACAAACTCCTCACAAGTACTCAGTACTATCTCCCAAAGCTACACAAAAACTAGCTTGGTTTTGAACAAGTCACAGGTTCAAAACACACCCACTACTTCTCTTCCTCTATTGCGTAATCAAGGCTGGTCTAAATAGAGATCCAGGTTCGAATCTCACTGGCTTCAACTGCGCAATTGTCATTGGTAATTTCCTCCAAGTGTAATGCAAATCCCATGCAAAACTGATCCTCCAACTGATAGCTATACTCACCCTTTCATCTACCTCTTTCATTGGTCTCCACTGAACTGTCCATGCACTGAGTTAAACTGATGTGTTCTTTAGTTGAATAATGAGTTAATAATTAGTGAATTAAATAATATTTAATTCACACAACTCATCTCTAGTGTATTAGCCAGTTAAACTAAATACAACTAGTTCAACTAGTTAACGAGAACACCACCTCCATTAACTCCTCAATCAACTCCACCAAAACTCTGCCACATGAGTCTAACTGAAGTCTAACATGCAATAGCTCACTTAACTCATAGGAAATTCGAATTTCCTTATGTCAGCTTCATGCCCCACCTCTGGGGATCAAACTGAAGTGCTCCAAGAGAGTAAACTGCTGTTTATAGTCTAAATATTATTAAGGGTAAATAATATTTGACTTCCATATTTTTAGGAGATACAGTCTAAAAATAGCCTGGGTCCTAAAAATAGGGGTCTCATTTATTTTTACCAACATGTCGCATACTTCAAGAATCTCCAACTGGAATCTCTGAATCATGCTCCGTATGTCTAAAAATAGACATAGTCTAAAAATAGACTTTTCGACAAAAAATCACATGTGTGGTCCCCCACCTAGTTTAGGTGATCACTTTCCAACTAGGATCAGGAAAGATGTTTCAGGAGGCCTCCTTCACTGTTTCTTGTCGCCAGCTAAATCAAACTTCATCAAGAAGTACTAAAATTCCTAGTAAGAAAGGGTCACAACAAGAAGAAGTACCCATTGACATGGAAGTAGATAGTTACAATACTTGACTGGGTAGCACTACATTTCACAAAATTTCAAAGAATAGTAGAAGAATTGGTTGCAAAATACCAACCTTTTTTGAAGGATTATTAGTAATTATGCATAATATTCACTATGACAAGGTTGGTACGAAGTTATAGTTTGAGAAGTTGCATGTTAGAAATAAGAAGGTGACAAAGAAGTGGAAGTTAGAAGTAGATGTATAAGAAGTTGGACTTACTAGAATTCTTAAATTACACATGACAACAAGGCATGCACTTGCTCATTTTGTCACAGAGAAAAATATCAATAATATGTGATTGAAAAGGAAGATTAATGAGCTTGAAGAATCTCTTGATCCTTCACCTTTGTTCATGCCCCCTATGGCTATCGTAACACTAGAATTTGCACCAACAATCACACCCAAAACACCAAATAGAATCAAGAAAACAAAAAAACTACTAGATGGAATTTGGACTTATGTCACATACAACATCAATAAGCAACTAAGATTAATTGAAGAGGTGTGGGAGATATGTCTATCTTTAATAATTTTTTCTTAAAGGATTTCTTTTTTCACATATTATTTGTGAAAGGACTTGGAACATGATTATCATTGTGTTGAAAATGATTAGTGACATGTATTACTAAAATTTCTACCCTTAGTGACTTCCAAAAGACCCAACAAGGGATTATGACTAGGAAGTAAATAAAACAAATTAAGGCAAGATGGTATGCCAAGATCAAAATGTTAAAGGATGTTATTTTTTAGTGTACAAAAAGTAATGACTAAAGGAGGAGAATTTCTTCAAAACTATTAAAGACATCCACGATATTCAAGGGCCAAGAATGATTAGAGAATCCATGTTAGTTCCAAAATATGTGCTACAAGAAGATTTGAAAGCTATTAAGATATCATGGGGTAATGATTTCAATAACTTTACAGAATTTTTGGAGGAAAAAATAAAAAAGTGGTTAGTTACATTTTTCAATGAAAATCAAGATAAATTGTTAGCCATTGAAAAATTACGTTCATATTCAAATGAAATAGAAAAAGGAATATTTGCATTAAGGGAAAAGCAAGACATAACCATCTTGCCTATAAAGGATTATACTAAATAATAACTTAAAAGGTTTTTAGATGAAATTGCTAATCTTGCATAATTCTCTTAGTGATTATTTTAATATATATACAAATTCCAATATATATTCCAACATTTTATACTGCAAGTGGAGAGAGAGGATTCATTCCATCGATCGTCCTTTTGCAATTTTGTGAGTATTTTATATTGTATTTGAAGCAAATTTCCTTTCTTTCCTCCCAGTCTTAGTTCACCCAGTTGTTGGGTTGTATTAATCATGGTTAAATGACTAAAACAGTACACATAAATTATCAATCTAGGGACGTCTTTTATTTCAATGACAACCACACTGTCTGTGCCAATACATCAAACCAGAAGCAAATCCAAATAAAGGAAATCGTTGTTGAAGTAAATGATGGAAAGAAATCACTCATGCAGAAATAAATTGATCTACAAGATTGTGATCGCACCTCAATTAATCTTTCCTAATGCGCCACACAACAATTACCCAGCTGGTATCTCTAATCTCACATGTATAACAGCATATAAAATATTGGAATTGAAGCAGATCTGTTCATAGTTAATAACAATAGCAACAACACTTCCACTGATATACAAAGCAATAGAAATATATATACACAGCTACCTTAACTGTTGCAATCCCTGTTAAAGAGGAGGACCCTTCCTCCCTAGCAGGGTGTAGGTAGAGAAAGAACTTAATGGAAACTAAATCAGATGATGCATGTAACAGCAACAACAGGATAACTTGTATTAATATGATCAAAATTACAGAGCCAAAGTACTAATGTTCTCCACTAACCTTTTCACCTCAAGAGTCGAGAACTATATAGTGGTTACATCTCAGAAAAAAAAGAGATGGATCAGTCATGAGAATCTTATGATTCTCATGCTGATAAAAATAGAATACATATGGTTACAACCACTTCTTAATAAAATCCTGACTAGAAAAATATAGATTACAACTAAAACCGCCTAGAGGTTGTTATCCAAAAATACAATACTTAATAACTTCTACATCTATCGCGATAAATCACAACTGTAGCGTAACAATTAGAGGACAGGTCAGCATCAGGAGTTGAGGAGATCCAGTCAGCGGTACAGCGGTAACAGCAGTTCGTCAGCGGGTCTGTAACAGCATGGTGTAGCAGTGTCGTGGTGTAATAGCTCACTGTAACAGCACACCTTTAATTGATCCTGTACGCCTCGTGCTTGAGATATTTTTTGCTACAAATAGCATTTGGAAAGACAACAAAAGACCATATATCTTCTCCAAACATTCATGCTCAGTTAGTCATAAAAAGACATGATACATCATAATAATTGATGAAATGGCAAGGTAATGAAAATAAGGTGAAACAACACAAGTTAAGATAGAACGGTAGGAAAAAGAGGCAAAGATAGTCCAAATGGTTATAGTCATGAGGTAAAATATGGGAAACAACTGTAGGAAATAAGTGCAAAACTGGCACCCAACATCTCCCCCCAACTAAATCACTTGCATGTTCTCATGCAAAATCTCATCTCTCATGGGAATATCTTTGGTGCAGGTCAATGAGATCATAAGCGCCAATCATATCTTCATCTGCAGACTTATACCTTTGATTAGCCATCAGTTTCCGTATCCAGGACTCTGATTCATACTTGTTCAATTCATAATTACTTTGATAATCCTCAATTGGCAACTAGATCAAAGGGAACTTGAACCTTAACTCGAGCCAGGAAGCACCAAGGGTTTGTACTATTTGTGCATATGTTGGTCCATGTGTAACGACCACCAAAAAATTCTGGAATGAAAATGGATCCCCCTTCAGCAGCTGAACACTACTGGCTTCCGTGCATTTCAAGCACCTAGTCAAGGCTCGACTCTTCATCACTGAGAACTGATTGAGACAGAAGTTCACAATCCTTCTTCTGTAAGTGGCAGTAGGTTCCCTTATCCCAGGAGTGCTCAAAATTCTTCTAAATTCCCACCTTAACTTGGCGGCCTGTCCTAGTTTTGCTCGGAACCATAATGGCATCTTCTCTTCATCATCCATAGATTTGGTGGACAAATTCCACTCAATATAATTCTTCATGAAGGACACAAAAGTTCGCAACTACAGATCCCCCATATAGGAGAATATCGTCACCACCATTTGCATACTCACATGCTCGCAAATGATATTGTGCAAGAATAACTCACACAGCAGGCTTTGCTCGTCAAAATCAAAGGCACGAAAGATATCTAAGAATGTGTGAGTGGAAGAACATAGATAGGGTCTATCCTCCATAACATATTTCATCTGGAACAAGAAGTAGTGTTCCCATAGAAAAATGGGGTAGGAACATGGGGAAGGTCACTTGCACCCCAACAGATTGAAGGCAAGGTCATGAAGGTTTTGCTTATCTATGGTAAGATCCTGAAGCTGTTATTGTAACAGCAGCAATTGTTCCTCCTGCTTCTTCATAACTTCCTTCCTCTTATAATTTTCCCATCCTTTCTTCAACTCTTCTTTCCTCCAATTTTCATGTAGAGCATTTATCTCCTTCTGATGTTCTTTCAGTGAAATCATCCCTTCCCGAAGGGATATTGCTTCCTATTTCCACTTCTGCAATTCAGAAATTAACAAGATTTTCTCAGAACTCCATCTCGAGAAGGGACCCAGTGTTCTTCTACATTCAATATAAACATCAATAATGGGTGTAACAGCCTCTGTTCAATGGGTATGCTCCTCCTCTGTTGTTGGTTCTTGTCTAACAGCAGCTTCATCAGTGGGTTCTTGTGTATCAAGCCCTTCATTTCTGCCTAGAGTAGCCTCTGTGTCCATTGATGTTCCTTCTGTAACAGCAGTGGCCTCGACAGGTTCTTATGTATCAACCTCTTGGTCAATTACTATAGGAGGCTCTGCTTTAACTGCTATTTCGTGTGTAACAGCAGTATCCTTAGCAAGTTCTTGTGTAACAGCCTCCTGAAGTTTTGTTTCTGTTTCCATTGGGTTGGTGTTTTCCCCACAGACCTTATACCTTGTTGTTGTTAGTTCTTGAAAACATGTTTTGGATGCAGGTACTAATATTTCCTTCCCCTTAGATAATATTTTTTTCAATTCTTCATTTTCCTTTCTTAGATTTTCAAGTTCTAAAATCAGAACATCTGTTTCGTCCTTACCTGATGAGAAGGGTTATATTTCTTCTTCTGATACTTATGCTTCTGTCTTCTTTCTGGCTGTAGGTGAAGGTTCTATGGGAAAGCTAACTTTCACCCTCTTTTTTGGCCGTTTATCCCCAATTGGTTCATCAGTGTGTTCTTTCCCAATTCTGACCTTGGCAGGCCGAGTCTAGGTTTCAACTTCTACCTGACTTCCTTCCGAAGTTGTGGCCTATTTTCCTCAGCTTGTCCTCGGCCTCTTTCGCTTGAATTCTTCCCAACTCCTTCCTTGCTGGCTAAGGGCATCCAGCACGATCAATTTGATGAGTATGTGATTGGTCACGCATGCTTATGGATGTATTTTTGTCTTCATTGCGGCCGCCATATGCTTAATGTTCCCCAATAAGTAGAATGGAAGGTTAATATTTTGTTGGTGCTGAAGGTGATTGAGTAGAGGGAAGTGATAATTAAACACAATCGTGGATCTTCCCTCACAAGTGATGTATTTGATTAAACCCAAGGTGACATCTTCCAATGGCTGAGGGAGTGATAACCTGTCAATTCCTCTCCCTTTCTTCTCCAATTTTTCTTCTCCTTCTAGGAAGTCTTCTTTCAAAGAGGGGTCAATGAATTTTCTATTAAACCACCTATGTCCCTCTATTAGAAATGTAGTTAATCAGGTGATTGCTTCTTCAATCACCTCAATTTGTAGGCCCCTGACTCAGGTCTGATTGTTATTTAAATTATGAGCGAATTCGATTGCAACTGCCTCATCCGAGCCTTCCAACTTCTGGAAATACTCAATCCATCCGGCGTCTCTGAATACCTGGTAGGATTTTGGACAGTTCTGCAAGGCATCCATGGAATCCGTTTCATGTCGAATTGCTACTCCACCCATCTTTATGTTGTTTCTTAATTCGCTCCTTACTGCTCAACCCACTTTAATGTCACTGCATTGCTTACTTCCTCTCGGCATCTTCCTCTGCTTATCCCAGATCATGAGTTTGAGATGAGGATACAAGGCTTCAGTTGAGGAGGGCGATGGGAGGTGACAGTATTTACGGATTACTGAATCATACCTTACACAACTCTTCATAAATGTCCCATTATAGAAAGTAATGGGTTCTAAGTACACACGCTCTTTCCGACCGGATTTAGTCATTATTGGCGATTGTGCTATTAATTGGGTACATGCGGAGTTGATAACGGTTTATGAATATGGATTTTTTTAATGATTACAAGATATATCCCCCCCTGCTTTAACAGCCCATGACCGTCACAGGAATATCATTACTTTTTCCATTAATCGCCAAATCATAAATGATGACGTTACCTTTTGAATGACGTACTTGAAATGATGTGGAGGAGGATTTTGAATTGGCGGCGTACTGCTTGTAGTGATCATGGTGGTCACACTTGGCTAGCACAATTATTGTTTTCATGCAACGAAACATGAGAAATAATGTTCATGGCTGTCGGTTGTTACATGTGTCACAGCCAAGATGGCCTTCAGATTATTCTTCAAAAAAAACATGATGATTAGGAGAAATCAGTACAGAAAGAAAATCAAATGAATAACATCATCTTGTAGAATGCATCAGGAAGGAGGGATGATGTTTTAGGAAGGGAAAAAAATGGGTATAACAGTTGCCACAGAAGTGGTTTTCAGCTGTTACAAATTGTCTGACTGCACCCCAGAAAGAGGTTTTCACAGTCATATTTGTTATTATTGTTTTATTATTTTCTTTTGTTTTATTTTATTTTTTTATGTTGTTGTTTTTTTCTTTTTTTAACAGGTGTAACAGCTGCCACAAGGGTGGTTTTCAGCTGTTGCACTTATTGGAATTTCAAATTTCAGACTACACAGGGGAATGTTCCCCTGCTACTATAACATGAAGATCAGAGTTCTCGACAATGTTAACAAATGATTCCTTCGAAATGGGTTGATGATATAACCTTAGACGGTGCCCATTAACCAGTAACGATGTCTTAGCACTATCGATGGGGACCAATTGTACAGTCCCATTGTCAAAGGTTTTCTACTTTGTAAGGACCTAGCCATCTGGTGCAGAGCTTGCCTTTGAAATCCTTGAACCTTGAATCATACAAGAGATCCCAATCTCCTTTCTGGAACTTCTTCTTCTTAATAAACCCATCATGCCATCTATTTCTGTATGTTGAATAGCAACCATTCCTTTCTCTTCCAACTCATTGAGTTGGTTCAATCTTTGTTTCTGTGTTGTGCTTGAGTCCAGATTGACTTGCAATGTTGTTCTTAATGTCTTTATCTCGAACTCTATGGGGAATAAATGATTCTTACCATACACCATGTTGGGGCCCTTTTTTTAAAAACTTATTTTGAATATTTTGAATTTTGAATAAAGAATGGTTTTTTGGGTTGTGGCATGATGACACATGGCAATCGCGACCAAGTCGCAACTACAGTAAGTCGCGGAGCTATCAAGGTGGCGCAGAAGCAAGAGATAGCTGAAGAAAGCAGATGCATGAATACAGAAAAAGAGGATATATAGCATAAGACAGAAAGCATAACACACAAACAACAAGAGAGAAGCCGGAAGCAGCTGAAGAAGAACGCAAAGAGGAACCAACAGTTGCGATAGCGGGTGAATAAATAGCAGTCACCCGGCCGAAAGAGAAGACGATGCGATAGGAGAAGGAATGCAGAGCGACTGAAGGAGATCGGGCATGATATCTCTGTAGTTCCTAGGTTTCTCCTATTTACCTTTCTGATTCTATAAGGCGTCTGTATCAGACTTGTAAGCTCTCCTTGCAGAAGCTATGTAACTATGGATTTGGCTGAAGATATTAATACAATTGCAGGTTGTTGTCCTACTATGTGATGTATATGCATGCATGATGGTTGTGATGATTTAAAATTTTATTTGCTTAATACCTATTCACTCTCCGAATGTTCTTGCGTATATATAACTATGTTTATGCAATCAATTCAATGTTAATAATGAGTTGTGGATCCTTCCACTGCTATCGATCTATTCCCCTTCTGCATGTGGTTGCGGCACGCCTCGGATGAGACTCTCTGCTCTCCGGAGTAGGGTGATAATGCCGACGTGGTTCTAGACTACAGCGGATTCCTTTGTTGGCCCCAACCCCTGAACCTGGGTCTTGCCTGCGAGACCTGTTTCCTCGCCGACAAATGGTTCCGTTGCCGGGACCTACATGTTATGAGGGGAACTAGATCATGGTATCGAGGATCTTCGAAGGCGAAGTACGGAGATGGTGGGATAACCATCTGGACCAGTTTGTTGCTCAGCAAGCGGAGTTGACGAATCAAAAGGAAAGGGTGCTTAAGGATCTCGTCCTTTTCTCAGATTCCGCTAGTGATACTTATGAGATCCTCTGGGGAAAATTCCCTAGTGACCTCTATAATTGGTTGCGGAGGTTACAGACGAAGGTGCCTAGGGATAGCTCGCGGAAGATAAACCGAAAGTGGGTGCATGGGGATCTGATGGCTCTGCATCGGTTGGACACTTAATTGACCCGCGCGGTGGATTTTTGGGTAGAGACCACTTTGGACGGATATATTGTGGATTTTGCGGCAAAGTGCTACCAATCCTTCTCGAAGGCTGAAGCTATCTTCCGTTCCGGGTTAAGAGGGAAGCTGCTTAAGGAGATTCCGCTGTGGATTAAAGCCCTGATGGTGGACAAAGGCCTGATGGAATTTCAAAAGTTTAGCATGGAAGCGTAAACCCCCAGTGCTGGGGGAAGGGCTGAAGGGACAGATGCTACGTGAAGTGTGAAGTGGGGAGTGGGGAATAGATGCTGAGGCTGCAAGGAGATTAAGGGAGCGACGTGCACATCGGTGGGCACAGATCGCTGACAGGTGGCGAGAAAGGGTGATGCGGGAGTTAAGACGACAGGAAAAAGACAGGAAGAATCAAGAGGAGGCACCTCAGAGGATAGGGATCATGGACACTCAGGCGGATACCCTAGAAAGGGAGGGGACCGCTGTGGGAGTACGGCAGGTGCATGGGAACCCGGCTAAGAGAAAAGGGGAGATGACGACTGACGAAGACGATGCAGGTGTGCAGCCCGAAGAAAGTTCCGATGGAGAATGGTACGTCGTGATGCAGCGGTTGTTTCAAGAGAGGATGGCATTCATCTCTCCAAGCAGCCCTACTTCCAAAACTTTGCACGGCAAGGATCCCTACCTTCCCCTAGTTATTTTCCAACCTTTAAGTAATATTTTCGTTAAGTTACAAGCATTGAGTCAATTGCACAGCAGTTCATTGTCGACAGTGACATACATTAATAGCAGCGGCACTGGTAGTATTGCATTCCCCAGTGGAACAGTCACGCAACCAGGACCCGAAGGATTCATCCTGGTCAACCCTCCGCAAGTAAATATGGCTGGGTCATTCACCCGGTATCCAGAATTCTCTGGTCGGGGCAACGATGATGTAGAGCAGCACTGGTACCTCTGCAAAGCCATATGGAGGGCTCGGCAGATGCCAAATTCCGGGAAGCTAATAGAGTTCCAAACCACGCTCAGAGAGAGGGCTCTGCGATGGTTTATTAAGTGGTCTGAGGCCCTTCCTAATCCAATACCGCGACGAAAGCTATGATTTTTTTTCCGCGACTAAGGACCTACGTACGGACCCGGCGAGGTCTGTTCGAGCTCTGGGAGATTAAGCAAAAATAAGGAGAGACTGCATGGGAGCTGATGCGAATATTCAAGGACGCGATCGGGAAACTCAGCTACCTGATCGATCCAAACCATCAGAGGGACTGGTTCATCAAGGCTCTGCTTCCCTTGACGCGAACCCCCCTCACCCAGCAGCGAGTAGAACGTTTGGTGCACTCTTGCTGGCAGTTGAAGCCAACGTCATAGCCAAGATATCCTCGAGCTGCGTGGCACAGGTGTGGGACCCTCGCCGCGGCAATCCATGGGGTCTGTTAGGGTCCGCGTGATTTGGCCGATTGGTGAGCCAAATGACGATGTAACATCAAACCAAGCTTTGGAGCCCTAGGACCTAGCCTTCCTGGACTCAGAGAGGGCTCTCTCTATTATATGTAAAAGATATCGGTGTGTTCGCTTATTGTGTTCTGATTTTAGGCTAGTTATGAAGTAAGTTTTTGATTTTTGTTTTTTAAGTTGTGAGGGATGAAACTGATCAAAGATATAACATAGATAACAAGATGTAGATAAACTGGGCTATGGGGTCAAAAGGTCAAGAAAACTATTAGATGACGATACAAGGTTGTTGAAGGGCCGATTTGATTCAAGGTAGAAAGGATCTTTGGGCAAAATGGAGTAAATGGACATCAAGTTTGTGAACAACAAAGAGTTTCAAGCATAACTGGTTCGATAGATAACATAAACATGGTAAAGAAAAACCCTTAATCATGCAAAATGTAACTATAAACTAATCAACACATCGAAACAAACATTCCAGCCATGCATAGAAGTATAAGACCCTCTAACTTTGGGAAATGGCTATCAGACTTTGGGGAAAACACATAAGACGGACTAAAAACTCAAAATACTATGTCGGAACACCTAAACATAGTCTTTAAGTTATTGGGCACTTTGACAAACAAGCTTTCATAGTTTTTAGGCAAAGGGCTAGATCGGGACTAGGCCTCCTTGGTTCAAACAAAATGATAATCTTAATCAGTCAAAGAGATAGCTTCATGTATGGAACTATGGACAGTCATAGGTAAGTAGGGCACACCATACATCCTACTCAACATGCATAGAACTATTAATGAAACTAGCAACAATATCCTCAAGTTATTAAAGAGCAGTTAAGAATTCTTTAATACAACTAAGGAAGAAGAAAACATAAAAGCTATGAAGATTCAGGAATTTTGAGGTGCCTCCATGGGCATATCTCAAACTTAATCTCTACTGATCTATAGCAAGTAAGAAACATGTATCATGGATGAAAACTAGAAGACAACAACAAAGCAACAAACAATATACCATTCTACCATGTCATGGAATCCATCAACAATCCTTCATCATCCATCCAAGAACATTCAAGAGGCAATCCAAAAGCATAGCACAAGTATTTTCTCCAAAGCTCATATGACCAATATATTGCTTCTCTTCTCAAATTCAGCCTTGTTTACAATGAGAGCTTGTGGAATAAATAGGCTCAAGTGAGGAAAACCTCATGGTTCAACTTCCATCCTCATTGGCCTAATCAAAATATCTAAACTTGTCCTTCAGGCTTTGCAAAGCCCAAGGCACAAAAATATCTCATAAAATATCTAAAAATTGCTAAAAAGGGAATTTAATTGACTTTGCATCATTTTCCAAGTGCAAAAATAGCTAAACGCACATTTGGAAAAAGCAGATTTTTGAGGTTCAAAAATTACAAAAATACTTCAAATTTATATCAGAAAAAGGTCCCCTGACTTGCCGGAAACATTTGGCAGCCTTCCTGATGTCGAAACGAAGCTCATGATAGCTCATTGGAAAGCTTTGAGTGTCTACTTTCCGGCGCAACTAAAATCACCTCAATCTGATGCCTGGAGGTCCTCCAAATCTGTACCTGTGTGTAAAAAGCCAGAAAATTGCAGACTGCTGATATGTCGGGCAGAATGTGCAAAAAGTGAGCATTTTTCGCCGTTTTGAGGGGGCGAATGATCTCCAAATGCTCTGAAAATCGCTGAGGACATGATCATGAAATTATGGCATCAACTGGTATCATCCTCCTCCCTTGAAAAATCCTCAAAATGAAATGGCGAATTTATGAGTTTTCGACCAAAAACTCAAAAAATGCCAAAAAACAAAAAGTTGTCAAAATGGGCCCAAAATTGGCGCGCATGACCCTCAAGGGTCCCTAGCAACATGCTCCAAAGCTGAGGCCAAAATGTCAAGTGCTGATGTGCCTTTCTCCTCTTTCCGTGCCGGGCGCTTCCCCTTTGCTTTCTTCAATTTCTCTTGGGTGGCCTTTAGCTTGCGCCGGGCGAACTGATTCAATCTTTGATAATGCTGTGTCCTTTTCCTTTGCAGCTCCAGGTCTCTGTTTTCCCTTTCAAGTTTCATCTCCAAGTGTTTATTGGCTCTTTCTAGCCATGCCTCCTTATTTTCTTCAATTTCTTGCTCTAGGAGGGCAGTGAGGGGAAAGGATTGAAGATGGGCCTGTTCTTCCTCTTTTTGCCTTTCCAGGGCTCTTTTAAGCCCTATGGTTCTAGGCCTCTTCCGCCTAGGCTGGTCTTCCTCTTCTTCCTCATCAAAATCACCAATGAGCTCCTCTATCCTCATTTGCGCTTTAGCTGCTTCATTCTTGTATTTGATTGCCCGTGCTTCATGAACAACTAAATGGACATTCATTTGTTTATTTTGGGTCTCCAAGAAATAGTTGAAGTTCCTTGCCCATTGAAGATCATTCTCCAATGCCTCAATTTGTCCCTCTCTATGGATTAGGAGGTTTTCAAGAATGCGGGCTTCATTATCGTTGTCATCGCTTTGGATTGGGATGACAGCCAATGCACCTCCATGTTTTTTACTTTCTCCAACCTTGCTTTTCCCTTTGAAGGCCAATCTTGCACTTTTCCTCCTTGGCATGCTAGTGAGGGGTTCCTTGGGAGATTTTCTTTTGTTAGGGACATCTTTTGTCACTTTTAGAGTGGCAGCCTTAGGCCCTTTCTTCCTTGCTGTGCTGGGCTTTGTTCTTTTGGGAGGAGGAGACACAACTGCTTTACCCTTGACATCTTCTTGAAACTGCTGCTCTCCTTGAGGCTGTTGTGTGTCTTCTTCTTGCTGTTCAATTTGCTGCCCCTGTTCGCCAACATCAATTTGTTGTTCTACTTCAATGCCTTGTTCAATTTGTGTTTCAACCTGCTGCCCTTTTTCACCAAAATCAAGCTGCTGCTGTGCTTGGATTTCCTGTTCATTTTGTGGCTCAAGCTGTTGCTCAATTTCCTGCCCAAGCTGCTGTTCCTGTCCTTCAATATCAAGTTGCTGCTCTTCCTCTTGTACCTGTTGTTCATCATCTTCTGTTCGCTGCTGACCTTCACCATTGTCCTGCTGCTGTTCCTCATCTTCTGTTTGCTGATCTTCATCCCTTTCCTCTTGCTCATGACCTTTCTCTTCTTGCTGTCTACTTCCCTCCCCTTCTTCCTACTGTCCTGATTGTTCTGTAGGAAACTTGAGCCTTTTAGGATTAGGCCTGCTGGACAAAGGTACAGGGCGATGAACAGGCTGGGTGGGAGATATATGGACAGGAGGAACAGTAGAGAAATCTGGGTGGCTGATAAAAACATCCCATGGAACCTCTTTCTTCTCTAGCTGGTGTAGGATGATAATTTTGATCAGAGAATGATGGAAAAGGGAAGCTATTTGCAGAGATGGAGTCTTCTTCTGGACTGTGGATGCCATCTTCTCGATGCTCTTGTATAAAAAGTGAGGGAGATTTAGTTGTCTAGTTCTAGTGAAATGCATCAATAGTCGGACATGGTAGGCATAAACTCGAGTAAATCTCCCTTCACAAGTAAAATACTTCATTATGACCTTCATTAGAGGAGCATAGCTGTCAAGAAGATAAGAAAAAGGAAAAATAGCAGTGCAAGTATCTCTATGCTCAGGCTTGATGAAAGGCTTGTAATCTTCCAAGTCAAGATGGGTCTGTTTGAACCATTTCTCGCCATGATATGGAATCTTGGTGGCTTTGGACACTGATCTTGGAGAAAACTTGAAATCAAGGTCCGCTACCTAGAAATGCTTGTTCTGGAACCTCAGGGCGCATAGGTGTGTTAATGGCGAAAAACTTTTGACCTCCTGTATCTTCTGGCAGAAGCCTAGACAACCTACTTCATGGAAGTTGAAAAGGATGGATGGATGAGCATTAACCTCCTCTGTAGAGATTGGCTCATATCTTTTATGTGAACCACTTCTGCTGTCTTGCCTAGGAGGCATTTTGACCTAGATGTGCTTTTGAAGAACCAAACAGCCTCATTGTCTATAAACTGCCTTCTTTAAGGTGAACTCTGTCAATTCACTGTTTTGATAGTGAAAAATTGTCTTTGAATGACTTCAACAAGTTTCCTCACAATATAAAACCCCTGTTTTTTCAAAAAGTGGCCTTTCCACCTTTAAAGTATCTCAGCCAACAGACTTTTCAATAAGATACCATACAGTGAAAAGGAGACAAACTATTAGGTAAATTTTCTGTGTAAAGTGTCAAGAAATCACCTTGTTCTTATGAAGTTTGGAGGTCAAAAACACATTTTTATCTTTGTCCAAAGGTATACTTTCCAATCATTACAAAACCTGCCCTTCCTAGTGTGCCAATTACTCAACAAACTTATGTCTTATGCAATCAACCCTTAGTGTAATCAGACAGTCAATGTCACAGTCCTGGAACAAAGGCAACAGAGTTTAAAAAAGCTCCAAAATTTATAAGCAGAGGCTGTAAGATTTTTCTCTTTTCAAAATAATCAAGGCCTCTTATCAATGTAGCACCTTTGTCTTTGTAGAAAAATTCCCTTGCTCTATATGAAAATCCACTTATCAAATAAGCTCGAGGAATAAAAGACAGTCAAGCAAAATACACAATGAAAACTGTCTTTTTCTATGAGAAATAGGAGTCACTTTTCCTGTAGCTTTCAACAATATAAACTTCCTTTCAATATAGAATACCAGTCCTCCTTGGAAGAATTCCTCTATACCCTGTGAAAATCAATTTCTCAAATGAGTATGAAGAGTAAAAAACACAGTCAAATTCTTCTGTCCACAGGATGAGGTGGCAGGTTTTTGAAAGGCATTCGAGGTGCTGGCAGAGGTCTGTGGGAATTTTCAAACAATCGAGGCTTCCTTTAATCAGAATACTACATCCTTTTGTGCCACTTTACTAATTAATCCAAGAATATGCACACAGTCCCCCACAATGACTTTAATAGATTCCAAGGCTTGCTGTTTCTGAGGTAGGTTAACAGGGCTTATAGTGTTTTTTATGTAATAATCAGGTCTGTAGCCTTCAACCAATAAACTATTCTTTAACAAAACCTATCTTTCTCATTACACTTCATTGTTCTTTATTGGTATGTCACTCCATCAAACAAATTCATACCACACTCCAGCACGGTTTTAAACAAGGGCATACACAGCAGAAACTGTTCATATAGCTGGTGATAGAATTTTCATATGTCTCTAAAGTTTTAACAAAACTTGTAGGAATTCTAATTTTTCAAAAATCAAGGTTCCCCTTTCAACGAACTTCAACCCTCATATACAGCTTCAACAGATATGTTTATGCACAAACTAGCCTTTATTACTTTGACAGTTTCGAAAATTTCAAGGGCAGATTCAAAATACCTCTTTGAATTTGATGGAAGATCCTTTGAGAAGCTTGTGCCACCTTCAGCAGTGATTTGGAGGCATGTTGGAGGGTTTAAACGTGCGCAACACGTTTACAGTGGAGGGCGCCATGCACAAAGTGGTGTCGGGTGGCTCTGTCGGGTCGGTCGGGTGCCCTGTACAGGCGCGTCGCGCGACTATTATCGGCCTGTGTTAAAATTATCCTGAGCGCGTCGCGCACTATTCCAGGCGCGCCGCGCAGTTCCGACTGTTGAAAAAAAATATTCAAATCGCTCCAAAAACTTCTGTGTTTGATCTTTGATGGCAGCAAGGGGCTTTGCTCGATACTTTTGTTCGGAGATTTCAAAAATGAAGTTGATCAATTCAATTTACCCTTTTGAAACAACAAAAACCCCAACGGTTAGTTTATTTTTTTGAAACACAAAATGAACTTTTGACGGTCACTTGCAAAGGTTTTCACAGCTTTTTGCCCGTTTTTTCAACAATTCCTTTGGTGCATCACGAAGCTTGGGCTTTGAAATAATGTAGGCAGCAGAGGTTTTCATGTTTTTAAACCATGTTAACATGAACCACTTTTATAACATTAATGACTTGACAAAGGTGTTTTTCTGCTATCATTGTCCTTTTGGTGTAAATTTGGCACAGGAGCTCTAGTTTTGGAGAAAGACTAAATGAACTTGTGCACCATCCCCTGACACTTTTTAGCACTGTTGGTGATTATTTAAAATAGAAAATCCACTCCGAATCTGTTAAAAAAGAATACTGAAAAACTACTCTGTTATTTGGAAGGATAAGGCTTGTCTTTTTAACTTGCTTTGTCAGTTTCTGTCTCCATGTATCTTTTCAACCTCTTCCCCACTGTAGGTATCAAACATTTGCTGTACTTATTTGGATTTTGCCATGGCCCTTTGATTAAGAAGGGCGCCTTTTCCAATATACTTCTCTGCTTAGAACATATTACTTATGATATCTTTGTCCCTTGAATAATGAAACCTATGTTTGTTTCAAACTTTCTAAAAAGCGACGGTCTATCCAAAACACCTCTTTTGCCTACTGATAGGCAATAGTTCTGATAGATGATGTCTCTTGGTAATAAAAGCTCAAATTGCCTTTGCCAATTGATTTTGCTGTTTATTTTCAAAGTTTTCAAAACTCAGATCATAACTTGTGGATAAGATGTCCTTTGAAACTTTGACTATTCTTACTTAGAGGAGGAAATGTCTCTTTTTGGAGCTGTGGCATTTAGATTTTGCCTTTGATGATTTCCAGAACCTGAAACATTGTGCCAAAGCTCTTTTTTGTACTTGATGAGCTTGTATACCTGTTTGCAAGAGACAAACTAGATCAAATACATTTTTTCTCTGGGTATCATACTATAATCTTGTCTGCAATGTAAATCTAATTAGGTGACAGGTGTTGCTTGACTGTAGATGAAGCTATTAGGTGTCTTTGAATTTTCTTCTTTGAATGTGGGTAGAATACAAAACAGAAGATGATACATCAGAGTTAGAAAGTGAAACAAGGAGAGCAGCCCTTTTGTTTCCTGTGAAGGAGATCTTTACTGTCTCATTGCACTGCTCTTTGTTGAGGGGAAATTGAACTGTCACCATTTTCCTTGGTCAACTTATGATAAGTCATTTGAAAGATAATCTCTGTGAGTAGGGAAATTAGCACTCTTTGAAAAACAAACATTCTTTCTTCTGCTCACAGATACCGAGGCTCCTTCTGGCCACTTTCTTCTGATGGAGTTCTGAAAACACCAACTGCTGTATCTGAAGAGAAAATACATGTCTTTGTGGTGGAGTGTAACTTGCATGTACTACTTTCCTGCCTCTTCTTTATGTTCATCCAGAAACCGGCCATGGAGAGTTTGTACTTCACATTTTAACGAAGGGAACAAAAGAACACACGAAGTCTTTTCAACTGAAGTATTTTCTGTTCAGAATGGTGACATATGCATCTTATTTCTTGGGATATTTGTTATGATAGCTTTGATTGAGGATTCCTTTTTGATGCTCCCTGATGATGACTAAAACCTCAAATGATTCTCTTTACAAGACCACACACTCTGTTTTATTTTGTCTTGCACATTTCAGATCTTAGTCCTGTTATGATCATTACTTACACTTAGAAACCTAGAGTCACTGTTTTACTGTCTAGTAAAAGGCAAACATGGACTTATAGTAGGTTATGCAATCCTTGAAATCAATATTGGCCATCGCCCTCTGCTTGTAGATGAAGGAGGCGCCTTAACCCTCTTCTTGTAGATGAAGGAGGTTCTTGGCCATGACAAATTACTAGTCTGTTTGACAGTGGTGTCTTTCTTCTACTATGATTTCATGCTGAAAGGAAGCTGCAAGGTCTTGATGAGTAACTCTCTGTCTTGCAAATATATCTCAGGCTCATGTTTACATTGAGAAGCAGTTGTTCTTCTAAATGTGTATTCAAGAATTTTCTCCTGAGATGAAGTTATATTTCCTATCATTGTAAAATCCATAAAACATTGTAAAACACCTAATAATCAGCTTGAGACTGTGGTCTATGCAGTGCTGAGACTTAGGGCTGTGTAAGTGGCACGACTTAGGGTTGTGATCAATTTCATTTGTAGAGTGGGGGGTCTGTCATGATTGGTCTGTAGCAGATGGAGGTTTTTGGCCTTTTGATGGTTACCAAGGGTAAAATGCCTTAAAGCGCCACTGCCTAACTTAAGGGAGGCTTTTGGAACAGACTTGGATTATCTTTTTAGAGCTGATGAGCAGACTGGTAGGGCTAAGTTTAGATAGGATAGTGATAATGAGGTTTAACCTTGACATGGGCTGACTGAAAAGCAGGATGGTGAAAAAAATTTTATGAAGGTTTTCTAGATGACAAATTGACATATGGAAATCAACTTCTAGAAAACTCAACTATGGATCTAGTCATCACTAACAAGTGAAAACCACATTGACTAGCAAGTCCCCCTAAAATTTTTGAGCGCGCGGCCCCGAATCTGCCGCAGAATATTGACAACTTGCAGGATGCTTTGGAACATGCCATGAAGATAGAGGCCATGACGGGCTACCCTCAGGAATATCGAGGAGGGCGGGCCCCGCATGATCCCTCCTTGGTGGGACTGCATCATTAGATCGCTAGTCTGACTGAAAATCTCAAGGAGATGCAACCTATAAGACCAGCCAGGCCGAAAGTTTGGTGCACTCACTGCCTGGTTGAAGGCCACGTCGCAACCGAATGTCCTCGGCTACGTGGCACGAGTGTGGGACCCTCTGTCGCGGCAATCCAGGGGGGTCCCGTTAGGGTCCCGTGATTTGGCCGATTGGTGAGCCAAATGACGATGTAACATCAAACCAAGCTTTGGAGCCCGAGGACCTAGCCTTCCTGGACTTAGAGGGATCTCTCTATTATATGTAAAAGATATCGGTGTGTTCACTTATTGTGTTCTAATTTTAGTCTAGTTATGAAGTAAGTTTTTGATTTTTGTTTTTTAAGTTGTGAGGGATGAAACTGAGCAAAGATATAACATAGATAACAAGATGTAGATAAACTGGGCTATGGGGTCAAAAGGTCAAGAAAACTATTAGATGACGATACAAGGTTGTTGAAGGGCCGATTTGATTCAAGGTAGAAAGGATCTTTGGGCAAAATGGAGTAAATGGACATCAAGTTTGTGAACAACAAAGAGTTTCAAGCATCACTGGTTTAATAGATAACATAAACATGGTAAAGAAAACCCTTTAATCATGCAAAATGTAACTATAAACTAATCAACACATAGAAACAAACATTCAAGCCATGCATAAAAGTATAAGACCCTCTAACTTTGGGAAATGGCTATCAGACTTTGGGGAAAACACATAAGATGGACTAACAACTCAAAACACTATGCCGGAATGCCTAAACACAGTCTTTAAGTTATTGGGCACTTTGACAAACAAGCTTTCATAGTTTTTAGGCAAAGGGCTAGATCGGGACTAGGCCTCCTTGGTTCAAACAAAATGATAATCTTAATCAGTTAAAGAGATAGCTTCATGTATGGAACTATGGACAGTCATAGGTAAGCAGGGCACACCATACATCCTACTCAACATGCATAGAACTATTAATGAAACTAGCAACAATATCCTCAAGTTATTAAAGAGCAGTTAAGAATTCTTTAATACAACTAAGGAAGAAGAAAACATGAAGGCTATGAAGATTCAGGAATTTTGAGGTGCCTCCATGGGCATATCTCAAACTTAATCTCTACTGATCTATAGCAAGCAAGAAACATGTATCATGGATGAAAACTAGAAGACAACAACAAAGCAAGAAACACTATACCATTCTACCATGTCATGGAATCCATCAACAATCCTTCATCATCCATCCAAGAACATTCAAGAGGCAATCCAAAAGCATAGCACAAGTATTTTCTCCAAAGCTCATATGACCAATATATTGCTTATCTTCTCAAATTCAGCCTTGTTTACAATGAGAGCTTGTGGAATAAATAGGCTCAAGTGAGGAAAACCTCATGGTTCAACTTCCATCCTCATTGGCCTAATCAAAATATCTAAACTTGTCCTTGAGGCTTTGCAAAGCCCAAGGCACAAAAATATCTCATAAAATATCTAAAATTGCTAAAAAAGGGAATTTAATTGACTTTGCATCATTTTCCAAGTGCAAAAATAGCTAAACACACATTTGGAAAAAGCAGATTTTTGAGGTTCAAAAATTACAAAAATACTTCAAATTTATATCAGAAAAAGGTCCCCTGACTTGCCGGAAACATTTGGCAGCCTTCCTGATGTCGAAACGAGGCTCATGATAGCTCGTTGGAAAGCTATGAGTGTCTACTTTACGGCGCAGCTAAAATCACCTCAATCTGATGCCTGGAAGTCCTCCAAATCTGTACCTGTGTGTAAAAAGCCAGAAAATTGCAGACTGCTGATATGCCGGGCAGAATGTGCAAAAAGTGAGCATTTTTCGCCGTTTTGAGGGGGCGAATGATCTCCAAATGCTCTGAAAATCGCTGAGGACATGATCATGAAATTATGGCATCAACTGGTATCATCCTCCTCCCTTGAAAAATCCTCAAAATGAAATGGCGAATTTATGAGTTTTCGACCAAAAACTCAAAAAATGCCAAAAAACAAAAAGTTGTCAAAATGGGCCCAAAATTGGCGCGCATGACCCTCAAGGGTCCCTAGCAACATGCTCCAAAGCTGAGGCCAAAATGTCAAGTGCTGATGTGCCTTTCTCCTCTTTCCGTGCCGGGCGCTTCCCCTTTGCTTTCTTCAATTTCTCTTGGGTGGCCTTTAGCTTGCGCCGGGCGAACTGATTCAATCTTTGATAATGCTGTGTCCTTTTCCTTTGCAGCTCCAGGTCTCTGTTTTCCCTTTCAAGTTTCATCTCCAAGTGTTTATTGGCTCTTTCTAGCCATGCCTCCTTATTTTCTTCAATTTCTTGCTCAAGGAGGGCAGTGAGGGGAAAGGATTGAAGATGGGCCTATTCTTCTTCTTTTTGCCTTTCCAGGGCTCTTTTAAGCCCTATGGTTCTAGGCCTCTTCCGCCTAGGCTGGTCTTCCTCTTCTTCCTCATCAAAATCACCAATGAGCTCCTCTATCCTCATTTGCGCTTTAGCTGCTTCATTCTTGTATTTGATTGCCCGTGCTTCATGAACAACTAAATGGACATTCATTTGTTTATTTTGGGTCTCCAAGAAATAGTTGAAGTTCCTTGCCCATTGAAGATCATTCTCCAATGCCTCAATTTGTCCCTCTCTATGGATTAGGAGGTTTTCAAGAATGCGGGCTTCATTATCGTTGTCATCGCTTTGGATTGGGATGACAGCCAATGCACCTCCATGTTTTTTACTTTCTCCAACCTTGCTTTTCCCTTTGAAGGCCAATCTTGCACTTTTCCTCCTTGGCATGCTAGTGAGGGGTTCCTTGGGCGATTTTATTTTGCTAGGGACATCTTTTGTCACTTTTAGAGTGGCAGCCTTAGGCCCTTTCTTCCTTGCTGTGCTGGGCTTTGTTCTTTTGGGAGGAGGAGACACAACTGCTTTACCCTTGACATCTTCTTGAAACTGCTGCTCTCCTTGAGGCTGCTGTGTGTCTTCTTCTTGCTGTTCAATTTGCTGCCCCTGTTCGCCAACATCAATTTGTTGTTCTACTTCAATGCCTTGTTCAATTTGTGTTTCAACCTGCTGCCCTTTTTCACCAAAATCAAGCTGCTGCTGTGCTTGGATTTCCTGTTCATTTTGTGGCTCAAGTTGTTGCTCAACTTCCTACCCAAGCTATTGTTCTTGTCCTTCAATATCAAGCTGCTTCTCTTCCTCTTGTACCTGTTGTTCATCATCTTCTGTTCGTTGCTGACCTTCACCATTATCCTGCTGCTGTTCCTCATCTTCTGTTTGCTGCTCTTCATCCCTTTCCTCTTGCTCATGACCTTTCTCTTCTTGCTGTCTACTTCCCTCTCCTTATTCCTGCTGTCCTTACTGTTCTGTGGTAATTTTGAGCCTTCTAGGAGTAGGCCTGCTGGACAAAGGTATAGGGCGATGAATAGGCTGAGTGGGAGATGTATGGACCGGAGGAACAGTAGAGAAATCTGGGTGGCTGATAAAAACATCCCATGGAACCTCTTTTTTCTCTAGCTGGTGTAGGATGATAATTTTGATCAGAGAATGATGGAAAAGGGAAGGTATTTGCAGAGATGGAGTCTTCTTCTGGACTGTGGATGCCATCTTCTCGATGCTCTTGTATAAAAAGTAAGGGAGATTTAGCTGCCTGGTTCTAGTGAAATGCATCAATAGTCGGACATGGTAGGCATAAACTCGAGCAAACCTCCCTTCAAAAGTAAAATACTTCATTATGACTTTCATTAGAGGAGCATAGCTGTCAAGAAGATAAGAAAAAGGAAAAATAGCAGTGAAAGTATCTCTATGCTCAGGCTTGATGAAAGGCTTGTAATCTTCTAAGTCAAGATGGGCCTGTTTGAACCATTTCTCGCCATGATATGGAATCTTGGTGGCCTTGGACACTGATCTTGGAGAAAACTTGAAATCAAGGTCCGCTACCTGGAAATGCTTGTTCTGGAACCTTAGTGCGCATAGGTGTGTCAATGGCGAAAAAATTTTGACCTCCTGTATCTTCTGGCAGAAATCTAGACAACCTACTTCATGGAAGTTGAAAAGGATGGATGGATGAGCATTAACCTCCTCTGTAGAGATTGGCTCATATCTTTTATGTGAACCACTTCTGCTGTCTTGCCTAGGAGGCATTTTGACCTAGATGTGCTTTTGAAGAACCAAACAGCCTCACTGTCTATAAACTGCCTTCTTGGAGCCAAACTATGTCAATTCACTGTTTTGATAGAGAAACAATGTATTTGGATGATTGCAACAAGTTTCCTTACAATACAAAACCCCTGCTCTTTCAAAAAGTGGCCTGTCCACCTTTAAAGTATCTCAACTAGCAGACTTTTTACTAAGAGGCAATACAGTGGAACGGAGACAGACTGTTAGGTGAAAATGATGTTTAGAGTGTCAAAATTGCCTTGCTCTATGATGTTTGGAGCTTAAAACCTGTTTATATTTCTAATCATTGATAAACTCCTCAATCTTCACAAACTTCCCCTTCCTAGTGTGCCAATCACTCAACAAACTTATATCTGATGCAATCAACCCTTGATGTAAGCATACCGTCGATGCCACAGTTTATGTGACCAGGTGACAGAGTTTTGAAAAATGCTTCAAACAGTTCAACAAAGCCTGTAGGAGTTTATCTTGTCAAATAGTTAAGGCACCTTATCAATGTGAAACCCTTGCCTTTGTAGAAAAAACCTTTACTCCATCTGAATATCAACTTCATCAAAATAAGCTTGAAGAACAAAAATAGTCAAGTAGAATACTCAGTGAAAAACTGTCCTTTCTGTGGTTTATAGGAGTGACCTTTGCCCTTTGATATTTTGAAGAATAAGTACACCCTCGTTCTTGACTTATGAAAGGTAAACACACAAAGTTTTTAGCCTAACACAATTTCTTTTCATATAGGCGCCTTTAATAGCACATCCAACATTTTACCACAGTTTTTTACACCTCGGATCACCACACATCAAAAACACTATTTTTCAGATATGGTGACAAAGTTTGAAAGTTTTGTATGCTATGGTATGAAAAATTTGTAGCAGTTCAACACACTGTTTTCTTTATAGCATGCAACTTAATCAATTAAACACCATAAATATAGTCAATCATATTGGATTTACACAGTGAGCAGTCACTGTGTTTTAGGGGGCAAGGCGATAGAGTTATGATATTACAAACACTCTCCCATCATTTAAACTGTGAAAGACTTTCCTCACACAAACTACTCTCTCCACATCCTATTGCTCTTTGCACTAATCTGATCCAAACAAACTCCAACTGTATATGGACAGCTTCAACCTTGCTTCACCACGGTAGTGAGGGTGTTTTGATGGTCCTTTAATAAAAATAAAGCTCACAGGTGTTTGATATTTCATCAGTCAATCAGGAAAACACTATTTTGTCCTGATACCACAGCTTGAAAACAGGGCTTCTTAACCCTTCATATCACTTAGCATTTTTTTCAAAAACTGAGAGGGTACATGGAAATACCTTGAGAATATGATGAAAATCCTATTGAAGCGTTTAGGTCAGCTCCAGAGGCGCTTTGAATAACTTATGAGGGTCACACGTATGCGCGACGCGCTTGGCTTTCAGAGTGCCGCGCCAAATTAAGTTGTCGGGTGGCTCTGTCGGGTCAGTCGGGCACCGTGTACAGGCGTGTCGCGCACACGTACAGGCGCGTCACGCGACAGTCTACCGCCTGTGCAAAACTTCTCCTGAGCGCGTCACACAATATTCCAGGCGCGTCGCGCAATGAAAATGTGACAGACTTCTCCAAAATCGCTCCAATATTCCTTGTTTGGTCTTGAGGGCAGCAAAGTGGCTTTGCTCGGGCTCGATGAATTTCAAAATGGAATGACAACGGCTTTGATCTTTGTTTGAAGTATAGAAAACCAATGGTCCCCTTTGATCTTTTACTTTGAGAGGGTTCTTTTCAAAAGTTTTGAAAAAGGTTTGTTTTCTTTTTAAATCCATATTTGAAACCTTACTTTTCGCAAATGAAACTAAATCTCTTTGTTTTAATCAAAACTCAAAGGTGATGATTCCCTCTTTTGAAGCCCATTTTCCCTTCTTGAAATGACATAATCTTTTGGAGAAATATGTCCTTTAGACTTCTGACTGTTTCTTACTTGAAGAAATGTCTCCTCCTGCAGCAGTGGCATGTAGATTCTGCCTTTGATGACTTCCAGAACCTGAAGAACTAAGCCAAAATATTCTTGTATTTGCTGAGCTTGTAAGCTTACTTGTAGGACCCTTTTCTTTTTAAACTTGGTTTGACAGACTTCTGTATCTAATTTCTTCATCGACTCTTTCCCTAACTGTAGGTGTCAAATATTTCTGCATGTATTCAGACTTTGCCAATCTTCTATTGATTAAGAAAGGCGCCCTTTTTCAATACACTTCTCTGCTCGAAACATATCATATAATGTCTCTGTCCATTGAATAATGAAAACCCATTTTTTGCTTCAAACTTTCTAAAACAAAACTGACAGTCTATCAAAACAACTCTTTGTCTATTATGAACAATAGTTTCAATGGTGATGTATCTTGATGACAGAAACCTAGATTGTCTGTGCCAGTTGTTGTAGCAATTTTGAAAAGGCAACTGTTCATGGATGAAGCTGCTTTCAAGAAAGACATGCTTGATTAGCTTGGCCTGCTGTCCTAGGGTTTTTAAAACTCAGATCATAATCAGTTTCTGTCCTTGTGTAGAGGAGGCAAGTATATAAGATGTGGAATAACTGCTGGCCTATTTCACAGATACCAAGGCTTTTATTAGCCATCTTCCTCCTAATGAAACTCTTGAAAACATCAACCTGCTGCATTTGAAGAAACTACCTGTCTTTGTAATGGAGTGTAGCTTGTAACAGATGGACTTACACCGGCGCTTTGACTGATATTAAGATGTCACCTGTCTGAGACTGTATACTACTTTCGTGCCTCTTCTTTATGTTCATCCAGAGACCATGGACTGTATTTCACCTTTCAACAGGAACAAAAGAACATACAGGGGTCTTTTCACTGAAGTATTTTCCTGTTTAAGACTAATTGAAGCTATGCATCTTAACACCCCTGCAGAGATGTTTGTTATGATAGCTTTGATTAAGGAGTCCCCTTTTTGATGAGCCCTGATGATGACTGAAACCTTAACTGATTCTCTTTACAAAACCACACACTCTGTCTTCTCTTGTCTTTCACATTTCAGATCTTAGCACTGTTATAATCATCATTTACACTCAGAAACCTAGAGTCACTATTTTACTGTCTAGTAAAAAGCAAGCCTGTGCTTTTGCAATCCTTAAAGTCAATATTGGCCAGCGCCCTCTGCTTGTAGATGAAGGAGGCGCCTTAACCCTCTACTTGTAGATGAAGGAGGTTCTTGGCCATGACAAATTACCAGTCTGTTTGACAGTGGTGTCTTTCCTTTACTGTGATTTCATGCTGAAAGGAAGCTACAAGGTCTTGATGAGTAACTCTGTGTCTTGCAGATATATCTCAGGCTCATGTTTACATGGAGAAGCAGCTGTTCTTCTAAATGTAGATTCAAGAAATTTCTTCTGAGATGATGTTATATTTCCTGTCTTTGTAAAATCCATAAAACACTGTAAAACACCTAATAATCAGCTTGAGACTGTGGTCTATGCAGTGCTGAGACTTAGGGGTGTGTAAGTGGCGCGACTTAGGGCTGTAATCAATTTCATTTGCAGAGTGGGAGGTCTATCATGAATGGTCTGTATCAGATGGAGGTTTTTGGCTTTTTGATGTTTGCCAAAGGTAAAATGCCTTAAAGCGCCACTTCCTAACTTAGGGGAGACTTTTGAAATAGACTTGGATTTTCCTTTTAGAGCTGATGGGCAGACCAGTAGGGTTGAAGCTAGATAGGATAGTGATAATGAGTTTTAACTTTGACATGGGCGGACTGAAAAGTAGGAGGGCGAAAAAAAATTTATGAGGGTTTTCTAGATGACAAATTGACATATGGAAATTAGCTTCTAGAAAACTCAGCTATGGATCTAGCCACTAACAAGTGAAAAATACCGGATGACTAACAAAGTTATAGTATTAGAATAAAATAATTATTAATTTAAGATATTAAATTAATAATTATTATTCTAGAATATTTAATATATTTAGGAGATATTTAGAATTAGAAATTTTTTAATGAAAATTAGGACTCTAGAAAAGAGTCGTTTCTTAGGCTCTAAATTAGGAGTAAAGTTAGTAGTTTTGTTAAAAGCTCATTTATTGTAAATGGACACTTGTTTAATTTTCAAGTGATCCATAGAGCTTATAAATAGGTTAGTTTTCCTATTTTCTTTGGATGTGTAATGAGAGAATGAGTGTGTGAGTTTATGATAAACTCCCCGCAATTTTCCCCGTAATTCTTTGCTTCAACACAAAATTGTGTGTCCGAGGACACTTCGCTCTTTTCACCGTG